>PVJO010010629.1:0-39007 GCA_004026905.1 Hystrix cristata
CACTCTAATCACTGAGCTAAATCCCCAGCCCCACTTTTTTTTTTTTTTGGTCTTTTTTTTTTTTTTTTGAGAAGGGGCTGTCACTATGTAGTTAAGGCTTGCCTCAAACTCACTGCTGTCTTCCTGCCTCAGCCTCCACAGTGCTAGGATTACAAATGTGCACCACCACACCTGGTTGTCCTGCTTTTCTTCAGCCTCTTTTGGCTTCTGGGTGTCTCACACATCTGAATTCCCTAGTGTGGACCACAGGCCTTATGTTCTGTTACACAGGCCTGTAAGCCTCTCATCTAGGAATGACATTGTGTGGCCCTTCCTGTAGCCTTGATACAAGCAGGACACTGGATTAGACCCAGTTGTTGCATCCCTGCCTGATGATAATGGTTTGATAATCTCCTTTGGGGCTCATTGTGAACACAGGGCAGCAGCTCTTCTGACTAATTCAGCCACCATGATTTCCCAAATAGTAAGTGAATGCCTGCTGCATGCCAGGCTCTCTGAAACCCAGGAGATGTAGAGGTGTCCAGGACTCCACTGTCCACAGCTGGATTAAGCCTGGAGTGGCCCTAGCCAGAGAAACCATGTTGTCAGCTCCTTTCACATGTAAGTCCAAATAAAGTAATAGTAAAATGCAAAACCAGGGTAATGAAGTCCAGCCGAGTTCTGCATTTTTCCCCATCATGACTACTTTGACACTTTTCTTTAAAAATCTCAAATAGCAATTTCCTGGTAGGGCAGAGGCCTGTACTTTGCTAAGTACCTGAGGTACATGATATCCCAACTTACCTTCTCACCTGACCATGGGAGTTCCTGGCCATCTTCTCCCACCTCTGTCTTTACCCATTCCCTTCCTGGAACCAGCCATTTTTTTCAAAGAGCCCTAGTTCCTTTAAGTGGATAACAGGATTTATGAGAAAGGATGTCAGGTGTGGGACTCCATTTCCCTCCTCTCTGCTTCTCACCCACTTCCTGTTCAGCTATTTTCTGCTCCTGTTGTATCATAGGCTGTCACTTCTTTGGTCTCCCCTGACACCTTCTTCCTCACTAACTCCCAGTAAGGCCCCTCAGGCTCCCACACTCACACTGTGTGCAGTGATCACATTATAATCAGCTGATCATGTTGCTACTTGATTACATTATGATCAGTTATGGTCAGTCCCTGTCCAGTGCTCTCCCTGGAGAGGACCCCAGAGCAGCAACACCCAACAGCAGCAAGTGCACCTAGCACCTAATTCCTTGTTTCTAAATATCACTCTCCACAAAAAGGAGCCAGAGGTCCTTGGAGAAATGGCCCATTCAGGAACAGGGCAGGGGAAAAGCAAGATAAGCCTGAGACATCCTAGAGCACAGACTGTTTTGTGCACAGTCCTTTCTTCAGTGTCTGGTCTGTGCCTTTCACGTAGATAAAATTCATTGGATGATTGGCTTAAACTCTGTGGCACCAAATTTGCGTGTCACATGTGATACAGCGATATATATCCCACACTTGGGAGGGCTGTTTAGAAATAAGCACTGTGGGTACATGGGGTGCACAGAAGGTAGCAGTGCCATGAGCTTCTCCCTCTTGTATCTTGGGAGCTTGGAGGCTGCCGTCTCGCTTTGGACTAGCAAGTTCTGTCTGGAGCTGTTACCTGCATCTGGCATCCCCAGCTCAACACCTGCCTCACTCTCCTGCTCTGTCCTCTACCCTCAGATCTTCGGGCCAGTGATGCAGATCCTGAAGTTCAAGACCATCGAGGAAGTCGTTGGGAGAGCCAACAATTCCAAGTATGGGCTGGCTGCAGCTGTCTTCACAAAGGACCTAGACAAGGCCAATTATCTGTCCCAAGCCCTCCAGGCTGGCACCGTGTGGTAAGAGCAGCACCCTAGCACTCCTGCCAACCCAGTGAAGACTCCCCAAAGCCAGCGTCTTCTGCACCCTCAGAATTGTGGTGCTGGGCCCAGTTTCTCCCGGGTCAGGATGTGGCATAGCCAGTGGACAGCCTGCAATGCCCAGCCACCTCTGCTGCAGGAGGCTAAGCTTCTGTGCAGTCAGGTGCCCCTACGGCTCTTCTGGGCACTTGGATGGGTGATTGGGCTCCTCACTTAGAAGGGCCAATGACCGGAGACCAGAGCAGAGAGCACAGACCAACATGATACTGACCTAAAAAGCTTGGATTCTACCTTACTCCCACTAGGATGGCTTTAATGTTAAAAAACAGAAAATAAGTACTGGTAAAGAAGTAGAAAAATTGATGTCCTCATACACAGCTGGTGGGAATGGAAAATTCAACATATAGTCACCATATGATGCAACAATTCCACTCTTGGGTATATGCCCAAGAGAAATAAAACATATTCACACCAAAATATGCACGCAGATAGGCACAGCAGCATTTTTTTTTTTTTTTTTTGAGACAGAGTCTCGCTATATAGTTCAGGCTGGCCTTGAACTCACAGTGATCCTCCTGCCTCAGCCTCCCAAGTGCTGGGATTACAGGCATGCGCCACCACGCCCAGCCTCACGGCAGCATCTTTCCTTAACAGTGGAAACAACCCAAATGTCCATTAACAGATGAACAGCTAAACAAAATGTGCTCTTAGACTAAGGGGAGGAGTGTGGATGGCTTGGTTCCTATCCATAATTGAATACGACTGAGCTACAGAAAGGGATGAAATATAGATGCCTGCTGTGGCAGGCATGGATGTGAAAATATGATACTAAGTGAAAGAAGCCAGATACAAATGACACATACTGTCTGACTCTGTTCATAGAACGCCCAGAATAAGCAAATCCATGAGGACACGAAATAAATGGGTGGTTGCAGGGGCTGGAGGAGGGAGTTGGGGAGAGACTGTGTATTGGGCACAATGGGAATATTGTGGAATTAGACAGTGGTGATGGTTGCACAACTTTGTGAATATGCTATGAAGCACTGAGTTGAATACTTTAAAAAGGTAAATTGTAAATTCAGTTAAAATTGAATACTTTTTTAATGTTGAAAAAAGCACCTAATGACTAGTTCCGATTGGAAGCTATCATATGGTACGAGCTGTGACCACATCATGAAGGACAGAGGTGACCTGAGGCTCTGTCTCATGTGGCTTGCTTTGGCCTCCTCCCTGGCTGACTGTTACACTGACTGTACCCTTACATTTTTCTCCAGTAGATTTTAGAGCCATGTAGGGGGGCCCCAGGGTGGAACACATATCTCCTACAGCAATCTTGACATTCTTATTTCAATTATAGGGTGAACTGCTATGATGTGTTTGGGGCCCAGTCCCCCTTTGGCGGTTATAAGATGTCTGGGAGCGGCCGCGAGCTGGGCGAGTACGGCCTGCAGGCGTACACTGAAGTGAAGACTGTGAGTACTGGGCCCCTGGGGTACCGCATGGCTCCTTGAGCTGGAGGGCATCTGTAGTTATTACTAGCTGCTTGTATGTGTGCATATGTATGTATGTATTTAGATGTACTGAGGATTGAACCTAGGACCTTCACACTGCGCTACATCCCCAGCTCTTTTGGGGGTCAGGGGGCAGTGCTGGGGATTGAAGTCAGGGCCTTGTGCTTGTTAGGCAAGTGCTCTACCACTGAGCTAAATCCCCAACACACCCCCCACCCCCCTTTTTGAGTTACGGTCTCACTGAATTGTCCAGGCTGGGCTCAGACTTTTGATTCGCCTGCCTCAGCCTTTTAGAGTGCTCTGATTAAGCCACAGAAGAAGTGAGGACCCAATATCTGGGGTCTTGATGCCAACCAGGCCTACACACTCTTGTGCTGGGCTGTGTTATATGCCAAGACCTAGACAGCCTGAGGCGAAGGAAACAACCCTTTAGCTGCAGGTGAGTGGATATAGCAAGAGAAGGCTTCCAGTAAGGATCAGGGGATCAGGAGTTAGATATCAAGAGGTGGACCATTTGATTTTGCAGTTTCACTGACAGGAATATAGCCAGAGAAACTGAGAAATACAAAGAAGGAATTATGCCATAAATACTTGTGACAGCAATATCTCAGAGGAAAAAATCAGATGTAATTTAAATGCCCAGTAATCTACAAATCACTCCAATCGTGGAGTACTGAACTAGGTAGCCTTAAAGTGTCTGTACAGAACATGTGATAGGAAAATACTCATCTTTTAAAGTAAAAAGGCATTATGCAAAGTAATATGTCCAATATAAGCCTAGTTTTATAGCAATATGAGTACACAGATATATTTATTTATAGATACAAAAACAGGAAGTAAATACACTAAAGTAAACATTGTCTTCTCTCTACAATGAAATTAATTACAGTTTAACTAGGAAATATATACACAGTTTGCTACTTAAAGAAAAGGGACATGGAGCTGGGTGTGGTGGTGAGGTTGAGGCAGGAAGAGCACCATGAGGTTGAGGTCAGCCTGGGCTACCTAGGGAATTCAAGGCCAGCCTGAACTACAGAGTGAGAGCCTGGCTCAAAAAAAACAAAGCAAAACAAAAGGGCGGGGGGTGGGGGAGGAGATGGGCCAAGTTGGACCTTCCCAGAATTGGGAAAGAGAAGAGTTAGGGCAGCCAGCTAGAGGGGCAAGTGAGAGGGGGCAAATGAGGGCTTCATTCCCTGTGATGACATTAAGCCTGAGACAGACTAAAAAGACAACTTGCGTTCATCAGAATAAAATAAACATGTTTGGGGTTTACTGAGAAATTTTTCCAGTATATGCAAGAGCAGGTATAATAGTGTTGTAAGGTGCCATGTCCCCACCGTACTGGTTGATAAAGATCAGTTTCCAGCCAATCTTGTTTCCTGCACTCCCCGCCCAGTTCTCAGTGTACATATATCATACAAGAATTGTGCAGCAGGATGGCCTTGTAGGTAGGAAGGAGCTTGCGTTTTGGGGGATGGCATTGGATAGGAAGACCCAGCTTCAGTCAATGCAGAGCTGTAAGTCTTGGGATATGACTGGTGTGAAAGAGATGCACAAGGTGCCTGTGAGCCAAGTTAGTATTTAAGCTGATCCTGAAAAGATGAGCAGGAGTTGAGTAGGTGCAGGGAGGAAGGGAAAAACATTTAGACAAAGAGCTTGCTTCTGGAGAGCGCTGGCAGCAAGAAACTTTCCCCAGCTTTTCTAGGAATTACCAGAAAGTTGCTAACAGTAGAAGATGGAGCTTTAGGAGTGAGTGGGGCCAGACCACGTAGGGCCCTGTCACTGTGGTTCAGGGTTTGATCTCTTTCAGGAGAACCACGGGAAGCTGTGGGAGCGTTGGAGGCAGGAGAGTGAGGTGACTCACTCTGCATCTTTAAAACATTGCTCTGCTTTCATCGGAGAGTAGATCAGCGTTGGCCTGGGACCTGGAGGGGGTGCAGGGGACAGGACTGGGGAGTGACTGTCATGGGTGCAAGGTGTTTTTTACAGATGATGAAAATGTTCCAAGGTTAGAGTATGGTCCCAGGTGCAGAACACTAAGTACAGTATGCTAAAAGCCAGGTACACATTTTGCGGTAGATAAACTGTCTCTTACTAAAGCTGTTGAAGATTGGAGAAAGCTCATCCTGCCTGCCCTGGAGAGAATGGATCCTCCAGGTAAGAGGGCAGATGGACCAGGGAAGAGAAGACAGGGATTGCTTCAGGATGGGACGGTAGAGCTAGAGAGAAGTAAATCTATTTGACGGAAACCTAGGAGTAGGGAAAGTAAAAATAGGAATGAGAAATGATGCCCGGGGAAAAGGAAAAAAAAAAGAATTGATGCCCAGGTTCTGGGCCAAACAGCTGGGCGAGTGGGTGGTGACAAGGGCTCTGCGATAGGGGACACTGAAGTACACTGGTTCTCTTCAGGCTGAGTTTGAAGTACCTGTGGGAATCCTACGGGAAACATTAAGAACATGTTTGGAGAGTTGAGTTTGGAGCTTAAGGGACAAGACATAGATTTGAAACAGAAATTCAGGTGTCACTGGCCTGACAGTGTTCATGGAAGTGGCAGTAATGGATGGCACTAAGTGTAGGGTGAGAGGGCTGCCGCATGTGAGATGGACAGGAGGCCGGAGCTCCTACAGAGAGCCTGGAGGTGAGGCAACATGGAGAGTAGTGCAGTGTCTGCTGACCTGGCTGAAGGCCTGAGATGGAGATGGTGGGGAGGAGGGAGAAAGCGATGGAAGCAAGAGCTGGCAGGACAGATTTGTGGCATGCAGGGGAAAGTGGCAAAGGAGAAAGTCTCCTGACTGACCTGGAACATCCACACCCTCCCGGGCTTTGGCACTGCTTGTGATAAAGACGCTTGTATTTTGAGCTTTGGAGACACAAACGATGACATGAACAAAAAGGGATTTTGGGGGGTTGGGATTTAGCTCAGCGATAGAGCCCTGGCCTAGCAAGCGCGAGGCCCTGAGTTTGATTCCCAGCACCTCCCCCATAAGGGTTTTTTTTAAGAAGACAAGTTAGGTTTGCCTTCAGGGGTCAATGAATTCATTTTTACAGTTTCTGGCCTTGTGCCAGAATCTGCACTAGACTCTGTGTGTGGCTTCCTATTGTCCTCACCTCTGGGAAGGAGGGAGTGTTCTTGTCCCCATTTTACAGATGAGGAAACACTTACCAGTTAGGGGGCAGAGCTGGGATTCAAACCAGTCCCACCTGAATCTGGAACTTTCCCATTTAACACACTGAGACACCTCTGAGTTTAAGCACATTATTTCCACCTTGCTTTTAATTCTTTTGTTCGTTTGTTTGTTTGTTTTTTGAGACAGGGTCTTGCTGTGTAGTTCAGGCTGGCCTCAAACTCGCAATACTCCTCCTACTTCAGCCTCCCAAGTGCTGGGATTACAGGCGTGTGCCACCACGCCCGGTTTGCTTGCTTTTAATTCTTGTGGAGGAAAATATGGATGTAGGTCTGGGTTTCTCTCCCTTGGCACTATTATTTGGGGCTGGGTCTGTTGCAGGGGCTGCCCTGTGCAGTGTGGGCTGTTTAGCAGCATCCCTAGCTCCAACCCACTAGATGCCAGTAGTGCTATCCCTCTGTGGCCATCAAAAATGTCTCTAGACATTCCCAACTGCCCCTGGGGGACCCAAGCACCCTTGGCTGAGAGCTACTGGGCCAAGAGGATACAGGGTGTGATCTTGTGTAGGGTGAGCCCTGGTGGTTCCTCCCATTGGCCAGCTGACCAGCAAGATGTTAGAAGTAAGAGAAGCCCCTCTGTTCTTACCCAGGGAGCCCTGAGCTCAGGGTGCCTGCTGGGCGCCAGGTAGCAGGGAGATTTAACAGATTCTCTGTGCCCCTCTTTCAGGTCACAGTCAAAGTCCCCCAGAAGAACTCATAAAGGGCCATGCTAGCTTCCTTCCCCATCCGCTGCTGAGAAGTCCATTGAGATTGGCAGAGAAGCCAAGAAGAATGACCCTGGCACACTGAGAGTCTCCTACAAAATCTCACAGTCAAGAGAGTTTGAAAACCCGAATTCACACTGGTGGGGAGAAGGGGATGTGGAAAACCTTTTTAAACTGCAGCAGTAATACTTACTTTCAGGGCGATTTTAAAAAATGGATTTAGGGGACTGAGGTTTAGCTCAGTGGTTAGAGTGTTTGCATTGCAAGCACAAGGCCCTGAGTTTGATCCCCAGCTTGGAAAAAAATAAAAATGGATGTGGATGTCTTACCTGTCTGATCATATCTGTAAGTTGCTATATCAGGGAAGAAAAAGGCGCAGTTTACAGTTGTATTAGCATTGTAGCACCTGCTTTGTATTTTGGACTAAAGTGCATTAAAACAGGCTGCTCTCTACTTCTAACTCTTCCTCCATCTCGCCAACCCAGGGAGATGCTGCCAGCCAGGAATGCTGTCCCCGCAGCTGGGGTGTCCCAGTGTATACAATTACTACCACTTCTTCCATGGTAGATAGCTTTGGTTTCATGTACTTTTTTTGTTTTGTTTTGTTTTTCCGGTGCTGGGGATCGAACTCAGGCCCTTGTGCTTGCCAGGCAAGCACTCTAATCACTGAGCTAAATCCCCAGCCCGGTCTCATGCACTTAATCACACACATTTATGGCTTACATCCCTGGCCAGCCCCTGAGCCAGGCACCAGGATAAAAACCAAAGATGGCCCGTAGCCCCTGCCCTGTCCCCTGAAAGGGGGACAGAAACCAGAAAAGAGACCCTGGATGACCCCAGTTGCTTCTTGGTTTTCAAAGTTCAAAACCATGGCTGGACCAAATAAGACAGAGTCGTGCTGCCAGTTTCACAGCCGGCTGAGTGGGGAGCAGACTCAGAGTCTGGGTCTGAGTCTTCAGGAACCAGACCTTTGAGTCTCCTATCCAGGGTGCCATCTTCATTTAATCAAGGATCCTGGCAAATTAGTAGTTGGTGTTCTTGGTGACTGGCAGTCAGAAGAATAGAATCAGAGCGAAAAGGGGCGAATTGCAGAAGTCCGTGATGACTATGATTATTTTTGAATCACAGATTCCTTTGAGAATTTAATGAAAAGTTTGACCCTTGTATCCAAAGTGGATATAGTTGAAAATGAAGTCAATATGGCAAAGCTAGAGCCAAGAGATAGTTGGAAACTCTTCGAAAGTCTGAGTCAAGCCACAGAAGGCAGTTCCCCGAGACTGGGATATGGGAATGGATGTCCGTCCTTCCTCCTTTCCTCTCTGTCTCCCTCCCTCCCTTCTTCCTCCTACTGAGGATTGAGCCCAGGAGCATTCTACCACAAAGCTATGGCCACAGCCCTTTTTATTTTTTATTTTGAGACAGGGTTGCACCAAGTCGCCCAGGCCAGCCTTGAAATTGTGATCCTCCTGCCTCAGCGTCCCTAGTTGCTGGGTTACCTGCATGCACCACTGTGCCCAGCCCAATGTCCTTATTTTCTTACATTAGTTTGAATTTGGCTTTCTGATACTTGCAACTAGTGTGTTGCCCCACCTTCAGATTTACTGAGGTATAACTGATGAATACTGGCTTTTGTTTTTGTTTTGGGTGCCGGGGATCAAACTCGGCCTTGTGTCTGCTAGGCAGGCACGGTACCAATGAGCTGACCGAATCCCTTGATGAATATTATATACGTTCAGGATATACAACATCATGTGTTATATGTGTACACTGTTATAAGTATACATTATAAAATGATTGCTAGAAGCTAATTAACATGTCCATCTCACATAATGGCCTTGTGTGTCCGTGGTGAGAACACTTAAAATCTACTCTTTCAGCAAAGTTCAGGAGTACAGTACATTATTAACCAGAGTCATGGTGCTGTGGAATGTTTCCAAGTTTATTCCGGCTGCTCTTGAGAACTCCAGCCTCATATCCTGCCAGGCTAAAGCTCACTGGCAAGGAAAGAGCCTCCCCCTACTTCATTTTTTTGTTAGTCCCTGCAAAGAACCCGTGGTTCAGGCTCACTGGTCCAGTTGATATGACCATCTTCCCACCCCCATCACAGTGGCCTGAGAGATGAGATATGATCATCAGCTCAGACCTGAGTTATATGGTCCACCTCTGTAGCCAGGAATAGAGCCCCATGGTCTACATGGGCTGAGAATGAGAAGGATGGAACCCTAAAAGAAAACTGGCTGTTGCCCTCAGGGGACACAGAGACTAGAGTCTTCTACTAATTGACATTGATTGTTTTCCCCAGGGCTGGGGGATTGAACCCAGAGCCTTCACACCGAATATTCCTAGCCCATCTTTTGTTTGTTTTGTTTTGTTTTGTTTTGTTTTTTGAGACAGGGACTTGCTGTGTCGTTCAGGCTGGTCTTGGACTCACTATGCAGCCCAAGATGGCCTCAAACTTGTGGCAATCTTCCTGCCTAGTCTTCTGAGTACTAGGATCACAGCCATGTGCCACTGTGCCTGGTGTCATTGCCATTTTAGTACTGTAAACAAATGCTGCAAAGAACCTCCTTGAGCCAATCAGAAAAAACAGGGATGTAATTCTTACCCGCCAGGCATATGAATCACTCAGTGTTGGAGAATCGGCTCTGTAAGCCAACGAATACCAAAGGAAATCTATGAAGACTTGTCTACAACTTCTTTTGACATCCTAGACATTTAATCTTGTCCTTTCACTGACAAGAAACAAGTAGAACCTTAAGTAGCTGCCAGAAGTAAAAACAGTTCTCAGGTTACAAACATCCTAATCTCTGGGTATTTGGACGTGGGTCAGTCACAGGAGTATTGGATGTAAAGCTGCTGTCTCAGGATTTAGCCTTGTTGGATGCCCAAGAGGAAATGGTCGGCGTCCAGCTCAACAGAGAACCCTGGGAGCTTTCCACCCAGTTGGCGGCCCTGCTGCTAAGGCACTTTCTGAGTGTGGGCGCCACCTTGTGGCCCACAGGAGAACCACAGGGCTCTCCTCCTGCAGGGATAGGACCGAGCTTCCGGGGTGTCCCTCCGGGTGGTCTTGATTATAACGTGCCTCCACACCTATCTGGCAGACAATGCCACGCGGGATCAAGGAGCCAGGTCCTACCGTGAAAGAACTGAAAACAGCGATTCCAACAAAAACATGTTTACAAACGTTCATGGTAGCACTATTCACAACAGCCAAAAGCTGGGAACAACCCCAATGTCCATTGGTGGACAAATGCATAAACAAAGTATGGCATCTCTGCACAGTGGAATATTATTCAGCCCCTAAAAGGAAAAAAGCACTGACAGACCACCACATGATGACCCTTGAAAGTGTGATGCTAAGTGAAAGAAGCAGACACAAAGGCCACATATTTTATGATCTCTTTATATGAAATGTCCAGAAAAGGACATTTACAGTCAGCAGACTGGAGGTTACAGGGGCCTGAGAAGACACAAGTGGGGGAGTGAATGCTTAATACATATGGGGTGGGGTTGGGGACTTAACTCAGTGGGAGAGCACCTGCCTGGTAAGTGCAAGACCCTGAGTTCTATCCCCAGCACCCCCCCAAATAGATATAGGGTGTCCTTTTGAGGGGATGAGAATGTTTTGGAACTATCTATGGTAGAAATGGTAATGCCACAACATTGTAAATATACTAAATGCCACCAAATTGTTCCCTTTAAAATGGTAAACCTAATGTTATGTGAATTTCACCTCAATTTAAAACAACAACACAGGGCTGGTGTGTAGCTTAGTGGTAGAGCACTTCTAGGATGCAGAAGGCCCTGGGTTCCATCCACCAGCACCACCAAAAACCAAAACAAAACAAAATTAAAAACCAGTATGATCACTATACAGTGTATATGTACATTAAAATATCACACTCTGCCTGTTTTTCTTTTCTTTATCTCCTTAATATGGAAGGGATCAAACTTCCTTCATAAAGCTTTGTTTCCTTTTTACTTGTTTTGAAATTATTTCAAACTTACAGAGAAGTTGTAAGAAGAGTACAACAATCTCATGTACCCTTTCATCCACTTTTAACACTTTGCCCCGTTTGGGCTATTACTCTTTGCTGTCCCCTGTTTTCTTACCATATATAGTTTTTTCTAGGCTATCTACAAGTGGTTTGCAGGCATCATGCTCAAGATAGTCTCTCTTTTTGTTTTTTTGTTTTGTTTTTTTTTGAGACAGGGTCTCACTGTGTAATTTAGGCCAGCCTTGAACTAACTATTTAGCCCAGGCTGGCATCAAAGTTGCGGCGATCCTCCTGCCTCAGCCTCCTGAGTGCCGGGGTCACAGGCGTGGCCACCATTCTCTTATATAACTGTAATTCAGGAAATTTAACTTGATCCACACTGATACAATACCTGTGGGAGTATCTGACAACATTGGAAACATCTGAGGGCAGGATTATCCCAGGGCAAAGCAGTGACATTTCCTGGTCCTACTCTGCCTCCTCAGAGCCTGTCAGTGAGTTTTAGAGGGTCCATCTGCCTCACCTCGAGGTGTCAGTCAGAACAAGCAGTTCATTTCCCGGCAGGGAAGCATTTTAATGGCGCTGAGAATCATCTAGGGACAATCTCACACTGGAATGAGACATGCTAGAGTCTGGTCACGTCTCAAGTGCAGGTGTTCAGATGGTGCTATGTGCTAAGAGTTCTGCCATTCGGACTGGCACCCACCATGCTGCTTTCTGTCTCTGAATTTCATTACTTTAGGTACCTCCCATAAGTAGAATCAGTCTTTGTCTTTTTTTTTCTTTTTTGTGACTGGCTTATTTCACTTAGTGATATTATTATCCCTGACCTCTAATTCTAATTCTGACATCCCTCCTCAACTGCAGGGAAAATGCTCACTTCCTATTTTATTTATTTTTTTGTATTATTTGGAGTTTTGAAAAGCCAGAAAAAACTCACATATACCCTTTAAAGCCATTAAAGTCTCCCACGACATCATTATTCCCCATCCCTCTAAACTGTCACAGGAAGTTTGATCACATGTGTTAGTTCCCCATGGTACCTGGTCCCCTGAGCCAAGAGAAATTTGTTTTCTCACATTCCTGGAGGTCCGCCTCTGAAGTCAGCAGCACTGGGCTGAAATGAAGGTGTCAGCAGGACAAAGCTCCCTCTGGAGGCTCCAGGGAAGACTTTTCATTACTAGTGCATCTCCAGTGCACAGGATAGTGCCTGGCATGCAGAGGGGGCAGGCAGCTGTAGCTGGTATAAAGGCGTGCCTGTGATATCCGGCTGTCTCTGACTCCTACTGTGTCTTCCACAACAGGGCTGGGGGTAAGGACACTATCAGTAATAAAAAGCTTCAAGTTTAATGATCTTCAAAGGCCTGCCGAAATGTCACGCCCCTGTACATTTGTTTCTTCTCTCAGCTGTAGAGAACAACAGTTGTGAAACATGATGTTATAATTGCTTGGGAATCATGTCTTCTCTGCATCCCATTTTCTGTTTGGGCTTCACAAGGCTACCAAGTGGAGCTGCTGTTTAATGGGTATAGAGCGTCCGTCTGGCAATATGGAAAGGTCTGGAGACTGGCTGCACGGCCATGCACATGTATTTAGCATTACTGACCTAATATAATAGACACCATTTTTTAAAAGGCTACCATGTGAGATATTTGAGAAGCTCTCCCAGGAGAGGGATGATGTTTACTCTGTAAATTCTCAAAGGAGAGACCAGAGCTCACCAGCAAACAGCAAGGGAAGCAAGCAGGAAGTCTCTTGAAATAGGCAGAAAAGGCTGTGTGTGGGACGGTTCACACCAGGCTGAGGGAACGTTCCGGACTGAACTGCAGAGTCCCAGCAGGGACATTGTGGGTGGTGTTGGCCATTACTGCTAGGGCCTCATCCAACTGTAAAGGATTTGAGCCAAGTCAAGTTTAGCAAATGCTAGAACTTTCCATTTATAGGGTGCCAAGTTTTACTCTGACATAATTGTGAGATATAACTGTGAGTTTTACTCTGACATAAATGTGAGACATAATTAAGTCAGAAATCAAGAGTGTGCTCTCACACTACTAGGAGAGTTTAACTTGATACAACCTTTTTGGTGGGAGTCCATGATTAAGATTTATCTGAGAAAGAGCTGGGTGTCATGGCAAATACCTGTAATCCCGGCACTTGGGAGGCTGAGGCAGGAGGAACACCATGAGTCTGAGGCTAGTCTGGGCCCCACAGTGAGCTCAAGGCCAGCCTAAACTACATAGCAAGACTGTCTCAGGAAAAGAAAAAGAATTTATTCAAGAAAACAACCAAACAAGTATGTGAAGCGTATTAAGAAAGAACACTATTTCTAATACCAGATAAAGTTAAACAATGTAAATGCTCATTTAGAAAACCAGGGACTGCTTGGTAGCATTCAAGATGAGACATCACTCAAACTGTTATGCCAAAGAGGGACCTTTAAGAATGACACAGGACAGGAAGTACAGTGAGGAACAGGATGACAAAGGACCTGGTCTCTTGGCTAGGAGGCTTCTCTTTCCTGTTCCTCTCCACAACCTTCTCCCTCTCTAGACTGGCTTTCATCCTTCCGTGTTTCCAATGCAGACAGGGACTGCCTCTGCTTGGGACATGATCTCTCCCTGCATTGTCTGACAATGACCTATGAGTGGCTTAATGTTCCAGCCTCAATTCCTAGGAGCCATGTGCTCTGGTTTGGATGTGTCCCCAGGGTTCATATGTCAGGGACTTAATCCCCAAAGTCACATGTTCATGGTGTTTGGAGGCAGGCCTAAGATTAGGTGGGGTCATGATGTTGGGCACTCCATGGTGGCACTTAGTGGTTATATAAAATTACAACATCAAACTAGCCATCCAGTCTGTCTTGCCATGGATGCCCTCCACATTGTGATGTAGCAAGAAGGCCCTTCCTCAATGCTGGCATCATGCTTTTGGACTTCCTAGCATCCAGAACGCTGAGTTAGTAAATAAGCCTCTGTTCTTTATAAATTATACAGTTTCTGGTATTTTGTTTTAGCAACAGAAAATAATCCCAGGCACCTATGATGGCCCCAGCTTGAGTGAGATACCCGTTCCTGGGCTAGTCGCCTCAGGTAGGGGGTCAAGTCACATGTCACTTGTTATGGCTTGTGTCTAGATGTCCTCCAAAGCATCATGCAATCATAAGTGGGGCTTTTCAGAGGTGGCTGGATCTACAGTGTGTGATGCTGGGAATATGTACATGATGCTGGGATCAAGGGTGTATGATTACTAAATTAGTCCACTGATGGTTTGGCACAGTTCTGGGTGTAGAGAATGGGAAGGCCTACCCTGGGTGTTAGTGCTACCCAACCTAAGGGCATGTAGCCTGGATAGACTATAAAGGACAGAAAGAGGGCTGCTGCCATAGCTTGCTGCTGCTGCTACCTACCTGCCCTGCCATGGATTGTTTTGCCTATGTTCTCTGCCATGCTAATCTGCCTTAGAGCCAGCTGACTATGGACTGAAACCTCTACAAACTGTGTCCCAAAATACACCTTTCCTCCTCTAACTTTGGGTGTTGGGTATTTTGTCTCAGCAAAAAGAAATTAAGACATCACTCTCACAAAGTAAAGCCCATTCTATAAGCTTGGGTCATGCATGCTGGGCACCTGGGAGGCACCTACACCCATCCCTCAAAGTATGGTCCAGGATGGACCAGAAATACCCACATCATGGGGCAGCATCTTTGCAGATCAGAATCTCAGGGTTCACCCTACGCTTAGCCAGAATCTGCATTTTAACAGTCTCCAATGTCAGTATATGTGTTAAAATTTGAGAGATAAAAGAAAGGACAGAAGCTCTCATTTTCTTTCTTCCTTTATCCCTCCCTCATTTTCCTCCATTTAAAATAGCTTCACTGACACAGAACTCTTTTTTTTTTTTTTTTTTGGTGCTGGGGATCAAACTCGGGGCCTTGCACTTGCTAGGCAAGTGTTCTACCACTTGAGCTAAATCCCAAACCCCTGTGGTTCATTTCTTTTTATGGTCAAATAATATTCCACTGTATGATAGATCACATTGTGTTATCAATTTATCTGTTGCTTCTACATTTTAGCTATTATGAATAGTTCTCCCATGGCCACTAATGTATGTTTTTCCGTGGACATAATTTTTTTTTATTTCTTTTGGGTTAGGCTTCCATTTTTGTAAAAGAAAAAAAAAAATCATGTCACAGACACTAAGATGTAATTTGGCCCAGATAGGCAGCTTCTTTTTTGTTTGTTTTTTTGGGTGCTGGAGATCGAACTCAGGGCCTTGCGCTTGCTAGGCAAGCACTCTAACCACCGAGCTAAATCCCCAGCCAGGACTCAGAATTATTTTGCGGTGGAGAGTGGGATACTGATGATACAATCCAGGGCTCATAAATTCTAGAGGAGTACTCTACCACTGAGCTATACCCCAAGCCTGGGAATCAGGATGTTTTAGATTTTCCCAAAGCAAATACATGCCTTAAAGCAATCTTACTGACATCATGTATTGCTCGTGCTGGGCACAGGTGCTGGCCCCTACTGCATGTCTTCTTTGGAATAGTACTGAGAGCTGGTTCCCTTTTAGATGCTGGGTGTTCTCTCCAGCCCCAAGTTCATTACTTTCTTCTCTTCACTACTTTTGTACTTAATACTTATTGCCCCAATATCATGCTACATTTGACCTGCTTCCTTCTTAGACCATGGATCCTCTGAGGGTAGGGACCTACTCTGCAATCCTAGAATGTGTGAAGCAAAAGCTCAAAGTGATGTAGAGTACACAAAATTGTGCTGGGGCATTACTGAGGGACTGCACTATTCTGAACTCAAGAAACAGGCCTGGGACGGGGAAATGGGTTTTCAGGAACCTGAAGGGGGTGACAGCTGGCCAAAGTATGGTTCATGGGCCGGCAGCACTGACAGCACCTGAGGATGTGTTAGAAATATTCGGACCCAGTGAACCTGCATCTAGATTTTAGCAAGAGTCCCAGATGATCTGTGTGCACATCAGGTTTGGTAAGTGTTACACTAGAAGAGAGACCTTCTGGGCAACTGAGTTAGTTTATCCTTGGCCTTACGTGATGGGCCCCTCAAGGAAGGCAGAGTTGCCTGGCAAGGGAAGCCAAGTCTTATCCACACCAATGAATGCCACTGAGGGAACTGGGGTAGTGACAAGAGAATGGGGTCTGCCCTTAGTTCTAGGATTGCAGATATTTCCTTTCAGCAATTTGGCTTGGGCCTATGGTGAGGGGCGCACATCATGGTGGGAGTGCACATCAGAGTGAGCAGCCACATCTGAAGCCAGGAGGCAAAAAGAGAGAGAGAGAGAAACCCTGGTCCCATAGTTCCTTTTGAGGGCATGTCCCCAATGACCTCAGGACCACCCACACAGCTCCACTTCTTAAAGGTCCACTTAAAGGTACTTCCCAATACCATCACCCTAGGGATTAAGACTTTACATATGTACATTTGGGAGACATCCCAACCATGGCACCACCTTTGGTTTTATCCATTCATCACCTGATGGACACATGGGTTGTATCCACTTTAGGCTACTGTGAATAATGTTGCTGTGAACATCAGTGTGGAACTATTTTCTTTCTTTTTTTTGCAATGCTAGAGATTGAACCCCTGGCCTCACCCGCACCAGGCAAGCATTATAACACTAAGCTACATACCTACCTGGGAGTAGGATTGCTGGATCATATGGTAATTCTATGTTCAACAATTTACAGTCCCACTAATAACATATGAAGGTTCCAATCTGTCCACATCTTTGCCACCATTTCTCTCTTTCCCTTCTCCCTTTCCTTGCTCCCATCCCCCACCCCAGGTTATACTTCTGAAACTTCTGCAGTTGATTAAGGATAGCTGCGTAGAGAGAGAATAACATTCAGTGATAAGCTGACTGCGTGTTTTCATCTATCCAATACTGCATTTTAGTCATTCAGCCTCTGCTGATAGCCTTAAATCCTTTCTCCTCTTAGTGTGCTCAGTCTTAGTAAATGCACTGTCTCTGCTAAGTTCCTTGCACGCTGGGATGGTCCCAGGGTATCCTGACTTCTTCCTTCCTCTCTTACCCCTACATCTAAGCCATCACCAGCTCCTACTGATTCCACCTGCAAAATGCCTCTCAGATATCGCTTCTCATTTCTGCAGCAGTCATCCTAATTCAGGCTACCATGACCTGTCTCCTTAGGCCTTTTCTCCTTTCTTTAACCATTTGTATTTGCTGCCTATTGCTATATAACAAATGACCACAAACAGCAGCCTCGAAAAACTCATATTTGTTATCTCCCAAAGTCTATGGATCAGAAATGTACTGTGGCTTTGCTAGAAGCTCATCACGTCTAATAAAGTTGCAATCAAGATGTCAGCCAAGGCTTCCATCACCTCCAGGATCCTCCGGGTGCAAAGACCCAGTTCCGGGGTCATTCTTGTGGCTACTGGCAGGCCTCAGGTCCTCGCTGCCTGTTAGCTAATCCTTCGGCATGTATGTTCCCCTAGATAGTAGCTTACAACACAGTAATTGGCTTTCCTCAGAGAAGTAAACAAAAGAGTGAGAAAGGGCCCCAAAAGCACAATTTCTATATAACTTAATTTTAGAAGTGACACTCTATCCCATGACTGTTTTCTGTGCATTAGTTGTGACTTACTGATCCCACTCTGTGGTCCGGGAGTAGAGGGTACGAAGAGCAGAGGCCATCTGAAAGGTTGTCTACTGCCACCAGCCCTCGCAGAGCCTGGGAGTTGAGTCTTTCCCACGTGCAAAGTGCACTCTCTTCCTCTGAAGGTTCACAAAAGCTTCTTCCTCCTATAGCTTGGCCTCCCTGGGCTGCACTGAGGAAAGAAGAATTGTCTTGAGCCACATATAAAATGTATACTATACTTAATGCATGTAAGTGACAAAATTTCCTTTATTTTAAAATATTTTTACTGTAAGAAATGGAGAGCAACATAAACATAAAACCAATAGGATATTTGACCTTGTTTTTGTGAAACTAATGCATCGGGGTCTGGTTTGATGAAAGTAGTTGTAATCCTTAATGAATTCTTAATACGCTTGTCAGAATTTTTTTTTTTTTTAAGTAAGAGAAAGTGGTGAAAAAGGAGGAAAGGGAGATGACAGACAGCTACTCGAAGAGTAGGGAGCATCTGAAAGCAAAATACTCCCAGAAATTTTTGATCTAATTTTGTTTGTTTGTGAGACAGGGTCTTGCTATGCAGTTTAGGCTGGCCTCAAACTTATGGCAATCCTCCTGCCTCAGCCTTCCAAGTGCTGTGACTACTGATGTGCACCATCACGCCCAGAGAGACCTAACACAGTGACATCTTCTACTTTAGCTTTAGACTATGTTATGAACAGATGTATTCCCTCCCCCTACTCCTATGTTGAAGTTCTGATCCTAATATGATGGTATTTAGAAAGGGAACCTCTGAAGGTAATTAGGTTTCTACGAAATTGTAAGGGTAGGTCTCTCAAGATTAGTGTCCTTAAAAGAAAGGGGAAAGAGGAGTATTTCACTTTCAAATACTCCCTACTCGTGGAGTAGCTATCTATCATCTCCTTTTCCTCCTTTTCCCCCTACTTTTAAATAAAATGTCCTCTAAATAGTCTTCTCTTAATTTAAAAAGAAAGGGGAAAGAGAGCAGAGCTCATTCTTTTTCACGTGAGGACACAATGAGGTGGCACCCTCAGGTCTTCACCAGGAAGCAAATCTACTGGGACCCTCATCTTTGACTTCTCAGCCTTCAAAACTGTAAGAAATAAAGGTGTTGTTTAAGCCACCCAATTGATGTTATCTTGTCAAAGCATCCTGAGCTAAGACAGACTCTATTTTACTTTTGGTGCTGATTGTTTTTAGAAACAGGGTCTCACTATGCAGTCTTGACCAGTTTTGAACTCACTGTGTAGTCCAGGCTGGCCTTCAACTCCCAGTCTATGTGCTGCAATACTGATTTTGACCTTTGCTCAAGAGACTGTATGGTGCCAAAATCATTAAGTCCTGGCTCCTCGTTGTTTAATAATTCTTCTCACAACTTATCTCTTTCTTCCCATATTTTACTATAAACAGCAAGAAGAAACCAGGCAGCATGTCTGTTTACAAATTTCCTAAGCCAGGTCACCCCAGTTCACTGGGGTATTTTCTACTTTCACATAACTGCAGATGGCAGTGTTGCTAAACTTCTATGTCCTAAAACAGAACCTCTTTCCTCCAGTCTGCGATAAATGTTCCTCACTCCTTAGTGCCCTCATTAGCAGTGCCCTCACTATCAGTATCCTCAAACTCTAGATTTCTACCATGTTTGTCCATGGTAACTCAGGCTTTAACACACACTTAACAATCTTCTCAGTCTCTGTCTACCACCTGGTTTCAAAAGTACTTCTAAAAAAAAAAAAGAAACAAAACTACTATGTTTCAGGCAGTTGTTGGAACAGCACTCATTTCCAGGTATCAAAATCACTCATCTATGCTGCATGACAAATCACTCCAGAATTTTTTTACCACATGGTGAGATCTTACGGCACAGAAATTAGAAATGAGAACAAAGGCAAGCGTGGTGGTGCATGCCTGCAATCCTAGCACTCTGGGAAGCTGAGGTGGGAGGATTTCAAGTTTGAGCCCAGCCTGGGCAACTTAGCAAGACCTGTGTCAAAACGAAAAATGGGCTGGGGACATAGATCAGTGGGAAGGTCTTGGGTTCAATCTCCAGTACTGGAGTTGGGGTGGGACTCAAATATCTGCTATGAGCAAGGTAGCTTCTTTACTGGGGCTTCATTCCGCTAGCAGAAGGGAGCCAGTGCTTGATAAAAGAAGTTGTTCGGTTTCTTGCTCAACAAAGGAAGTGGCTTGCTTATTGATTTATTGGGGTGGGCTGATCTGATAACTTTCTAGTTATGGGCAGTTTCAAAAGATGTTCAAAAGATCTTTTCTTGTGTGCAAACATCCTGGTCATGTATTTGGTGAGCTAATGGGTGGTCAGCTTTGCTCAGGAACTGCTGAGTTACTCTTACAATTGATATCACTGTCTCGCATAAACATCCTGACCTTATGATAGAGCTGCAGGACTTTTAATGCCTGAGCCACTGAAAAAGCACAGCACGGGGAGAAGAAACACATACCAGCTCTAGCAAGCAATAGGTCAAGTTAACCTTGTAGCATAGTCTGGGACAAAATTTTAAATGATCAATGCATCTATATGCACAGCTGGGTAGATTCTGATCCAAAGGTTAAAACAGCAAAGAAGGAAGCTGGGTGTGGTGGCTCACAGCTGTTATCTCAGCACTCTGGAGGCTGAGGCAAGGGGGTCACTGTGAGTTCGAGGCCAGCCTGGGCTACATAGTGAGTGCAAGGCCAGCCTGAATTACAGAGTGAGACTTGGCTCAAAAAACAAAACAAACAAACAAAAACACCCCAGGGTTGAGGATTTAGCTCAGTGGTACAGTGCTTGCTTAACAAGTGCAAGGCCCTGAGTTCTATCCCCAGAACCCCTAAAAAGAAAACCAAAACAGGGGGTTGGAGATTTAGTTCAGTGGGAGAGCACTTGCCTAACAAGCCCAAGGCTGAGTTTGATCCCCAGCACCACCCCCCAAAAGATACAAAACAAAAAACCACCCCAAAATACAGCAAAGGCACAGATACAAATAAAGACAGAGGTGCTTTTATCCCATTTTATAGGTATCTGAAGGCTCAAGTGAACAGTCAAGTGTTTTCAGCAAAAGTATCCTTCAAGTTTTGGCAAAGTAACCTTGGCAACTGTCATAACCCACACATAAGAGGTGTGATCTTACTGCAAAGTTAATGGGAAACCAGTAATGTATTGCCCAGCTGTGTGACCTCCAGAATTAGTGATTTTTAAAGTCAACTAAGAGCTAGTGAAGCCAGAGGTCTATTTTCATTTTCCCTCCTCAGTAACCCTTTCCTTTTAACAACTAGCAAATTGAAGGTCTAGAGTTTATTTGCTTTGGCCCCCTGGTTGATAAAGGAGAAATATAACTCCCAACCTGCTATATGTCAGATGTATCAAGTTTGTGTCTCCTGAAATCAAAGAATGAAATTCCACAGGACAACAGATGTTAAGAGTAGGAAAGATTTATTGGGAGAGCTCCTGAGAGACTTGAGGGGTCCCGAGTGAGTTGCCACCAAGACCCTTTGTCAGGAGTAATTTATACAGTAAAGTCACAATGTGGGTATAATATGGGTCAAATTATAATCAACCTATAGGATTACAAGTATACCTGCTGGCTAATACTGATCCAATAGTGAAGCGGGTCATGTAGCAAGGGTACATGGAAAGAACAAAGGCATTTTTGGGAATGAATGGGTCCGGACGCTCTGGTTACCCATGTAGGCAACTGATCCCCAGCTGGACTTCCTGGACCAGGTGGTACTAATTACAGTATAATTTCAAGTTACTGCTTAGGGAGGCATGTAGGCCTGGCCATTGCATTTTTATCTTGAGCCTGGTCTTCTTCAGATGTGCCTCCAACCACAGTTCTGGTGTCTTTATTTTTTCTGCTGACTTCCTCTCTCACCATAAATTTGTTTCCATCTAACTTAGCTACCTATAATATGGTGGTGTCCATGTCTCAGATTTATAGCTTTAAGACAACATTTTTTGGTCTCACAGTTTCTGTGGCTCAAGAACTTTGGCAAGCCTTACCTGGACGCTTCTGGCACAGTCTCTCAGAGGCTACAATCATCTCAAGGCTCACCTGGGGAAGCGTCCTTCCTAAGCCCACCTACAGGGCTAATGGCAGGCCTAAAGTTCTCACTGGCAGCTGGTGGGAGACAGTACTTCTTTGGTATGTGAGCCCCTTCATATGGCAATTGGGATACACTGAATAGTATATTGCCCTGAAAGTCATATTCACACAGGATCTCAGAATATAATTCTATTTGGAAATAGGGTCTTTGTAACTGTAACTAATTTGAGACCATTCTGAACTACCGTGGGCCTTAAATCTAACAGCAGGTATCATTGTAAGAAGAGGAAAGCCCAGCACCCTGGGAGGCTGAGGCAGGAGGATTGCAAGTTTGATCCTGTTACCGTGTGATGAATTCAGCAGGTAAAATCCAGGCTCTTGTGTACAACAAGCAATGAATTACAAGTGCAAACATTAATCTAGTTTAAAACATTCCTATGGTTTAGAATAAAATCCCAAGTCCTTACTATGATCCCTGAGGCCATATATAATGCAGCCCCTATCCCATACATCCTTTCTCACTCTACTCCAGCTGCAATTCTGTTCTCATGACATCAGTTAGGGCCTAGACACACCTTGACATAGATTCCTTAATTTAAAAAGTAATATGTTTTTCAGGAACACCTTTTAGAATCTACTCAGGGACTGTTTGAAACTGGCTTTTCAAAAATGGATATAAGCAGAGGAAGCCAGCTTATCCAGTCAATGACCTATTGGCATCACAAGCTCAAAAAATCTCCTACATAGAACATGACACATACTCCCCCCAAAAAACATGCTACCTATGAAGAGGCATGGTTGTCTATGTCTAAGCAAAAGAACCCCAAAATAACTCATTCTCCTATTGTCAGTAAGCAGCTTGTTCTCGCTCATCTCCTACAAAATTTCCTGCTACCAAAGGAACAGAGAATCGGATCTGAGTTTACAGCTCCCGGCTGCCTTGTTGGTTGACCGTGCATGAAAGCCTTTTCTTTTTGCGAAAACCCAGTGCCACTTATTGGCTTTCATGACCATCAAGCAGTGTGTACTTGTTTAGTATCATGTGAGGCTCCTTGAACACATTTTGCTTATTCCAATTTAAGACTTTTGTACTTGCTGTTCTATCTACCCCCAAATTTCTTTCTCCAACTGGCCGGATTTCCAATGGTTATTTCCTCTTGCGTGAGGAGTATCAGCTTAAATGTTACATCTTGAGAGACCTTCCCTAATCATCTAACATGAAATAGTTCCCGCATCCAGTTATTCTTACATCAGCATCCTGTTCATTCTCTTTTTAACTTCACACTGTTTTTCCCTGTGTACTATCTGCTTCCTGTTCCTGCAAGGTCCACAAGCAGGTACTGTGTCTTGTTATTTCTGTTTCCTCAGTGTCTAGCAGTCTTTGGGTATGATGGTGCTCAGTAAAGAAGTGACAACTGAAGAACCATCAAGAGGTGATGAGGTGGTGCATACCTGTAAGCCCAGCTCTAGGGCGACTAAGGCAAGAGGATTCAAAGTTTGAGGCTAGCATGGCTACACAGCAAGTTCCTGTCTTCAAAAACAAACCAAAGCAACAAAAACCCCCAACAGTCAGGGGTGGGAAAGGGTGGGCTAAAGTTCCTGAAAGAGTCTTGGAAAGGTTCTTGGTGTAGTGTAAAGAGCACAGATCTGGGTCCCAATTCTATCCTGACCGGTTTTGGGCTATGTGCAAATGGGTTCAGCCTCTTTGCAGGTGCTCAGTGGGAAACTGAAGGCAGGATAAAGCTTGCCATCTCTGTCTTCCTTTTATATGTTTTAAAGTTTGTGTTATAAAAATTTTATGTGCCTTGATCACAATTTAGACCCACAAATCTTCCAATACATTAAATATGAACCTTAAAACTCTGGCTCAAATCCCTGCTTAGCTCTGAACACAAGCATGTTCATCACTTAATGAGTGTCGATTAGCCCTAAATTTACATAACCTATCTCATCCCCTTTCAAGACTGTGTGTTACGAGCCACTTAAAGTTCATATGCTTAGGTTCACTTGGTTGCTGCTGACCAAGTCAAAGGAGACTGGCTATCTTGGTAAAAAGGCAAACAGGATTTATTCAAAGCTAGTTCCGAGGAGATGGAGTAGTACATTTGCCTCAAGACACAACCTTCCTATGAACAGGTGGGTATTATGGTTTGTGCCTAAATGTCCCCCCAAAGCCTCATGTGGTCATAGGTGGGGCTTTTTTAGAGGTGGCTGAATCTAGAGTGTGTGATGCTGAGATTAAGGGCATGTGGTTACTAAATCAATCCACTGATTTGTTTGGCACCGCCCTAATCCTGGCAGCCTAGATAAGACATAAGCAGCAGAAAGCAGCTGCTTTGTTTACCTTGCTGCCTTCTGCCTGTCCGCCAGGCCACCCTGCCTTGGATCCAGCCAACTGTGGATTGAGACCTCTACAAACTGTGCGCTAAATAAACCTTTCCTCTCTTAACTTTGGGTGTCGGGTATTTTGTCTTAACAAGGACAGAAAAGTAACTAGGACAGTGGGTAAGGGTCTTTTGTAGTAAGGAACAGAAGGGAGGGGTGCACAGACAATGCAATCCGCCATACCTGCTTATCATTTCCAGCCATCTTCAGCTCGTTGACCCCTTTCTTGTAGAAAGGAAACTGGGCTGCCTCCTGGGGCAAGCATCTATATATTCTGTCACTTCATCTGGATTGGGGGGGTGTTGGTTATGTGCTCAGCAGGAGGAATTTTGGAAAAATTTCTTATTTCTACAAGAAAAAAAGTGTTTAAAATTCCCTTTTGTAGTGCTTGTTACAGGAGAACACTAAGATAAGCAACATCGGGAGGGACACTCGCTTGCCAGTTTTTTTGTTTTTTTTCTTGAGACTGGGTCTTGCTATGTAGTTTAGATTAGCCTGGATATCCTCCTGCCTCAGTCTCCCAAGTGTCAGGGTTAAAAGCGTGCAGCACTACGTCCGACTTTATTTGCCTGTTTTTATAACATCCTCATTCAGATTCCCTGGAGTAGAACCTTACTATGTCTCCAGTTATTGTCCTAAACCTGCAATCACCCCCAGTTTCCAGGAAAAGCAGTCTTGAGGACACCCCATCTGTTCCCTCCTCCACTCCCCTGCAGGAGCAAACAAATATCTCACGGGAACAAACTGTCCCCTCAAGCCATAAAGATTCCTGGTCAACCTCACAGACCAAGGTGGGGACAATAACTAGACAGTTGACCAGGGTTACCTACCCTGCCAGCTATGCCAACTCCTTATCTATAAAACCATAACGTTTCTGTCAACGCCTGAAAGACAGATCCTGAACCTCTTTATCTGTCCTTCCTAGCGTTGGCCACGCTGATTAAAGCTCCTTTTCCGCCCACCTGTACAAGGCTCATCTCCTTGGCTAGTGTTCTGGGACGGGGGACCGCGCATGGTCTGTTGGGACTCCTGGAGGCAAGTACAGTATTTCGTCCTAAAAGGTCAGTAACAAGCCCTCCAAGCCTCAGTATCAAATCTGTAAAGGAGGGATAAGCACGTACTTCACAGCGCAAAAAGGCTATCTTGTAAAGACGGAAGGTCGTAATGGAGCAAAAGAGCTTCACGAAATACACAGCTCCGTTCCCTACGGTAGCACCCTTCCGGGCCTCAGTTCCAGCTTCTGTATCAGCCGTCCGCAACGCCGAGATAACAGACGAGGTGCCCACGCAGGCGCAGTCACGCGTGTCCTGCGGCGACCTCCGACGGCCCTGCCCAGCCAGGCCGCCTGCTACGTCACTAGCTCAGCGCCAGCGCAGCCGAAGGCCCGGGGGCCTGTGCGGCGTGCGGGCGGCCTCGGGGAGGCCTAGGCGGGCGCCTGCACGTCAGGCGCGCGGCTCGGGGGCGGCGCGGGAGCGCCATCGGACGGCGGCCAGGGCGTGTGGAGCCGTGGGGGAGCGGAGCTGGGCGGGCGGAGCGGCGGCCCGGAGCTCCAGCCGGGTACAGCGCGGGCGGGTGGCCGGCGGGGCTGCCCGACGCGGGTGTCCCGGCGATGTGTGGCGCTGAAG
Source organism: Hystrix cristata (assembly GCA_004026905.1). Lineage (NCBI taxonomy): Eukaryota > Metazoa > Chordata > Mammalia > Rodentia > Hystricidae > Hystrix > Hystrix cristata. Next base: position 25,969 of record PVJO010010629.1, read on the forward strand.
CGGCGGCAGGAGCTGTAGTGGCGGCGGCGGCGGCGGCGGCGGCGGGCTCGGCTTCGGCTTCACGACGGTGTCGGCGTCGGAGGCGGAGACGCAGAATCCCTCTCAGGACCTGGCGAGCCCGGGTCTAAGTGGCGGCCCGGCGAGGCCCCAGCACAACGCCCCGGGCCGAGGCCCTCCCCGCCTCGCCCTGCCCCGGGAGCCCGCCTCCCCGGCCGGGGATGAGGCTGGGAGACGACCGCGCGGGGACCAGCACAAAGCTTTGTCCCCAGGGGCCAGCGCCGCCGCCGCCGCCGGGCCACAGCCGCCCCCCGAGGCCGATCTGGCGCCGGGGCCCTCTTCCCCGCCTGTGGCTACTGGCGGCTGCTACCCCTCTTCTGGAGGCCCAGGGGCGCGATCTCCGAGCCCTCGGCTCCCTCGGCTGCTAGGGGACCGAGCAGCCGCGCAGCCTGTGGCGCTCTTAGCTCTGGGGGCCCCACGGAGCATGTCGGAGGAGAACGACATGGACAAAGCCATCAAGGTAAGGGGAAGGTGTCACCGTCTCTCCCCCTTTGTCCTGTTTGATTCCTTCCGCTGCACCCTCAGAAAACGAGAAGATGTGGGCCGAGAGGTTCCTGCACACCTGGGTTTCGTCCTCCCCGGGATTCCAAGGGACCACTTTTGACAGCCTTGGGGCGAAGGGTTTGTGTGTAGGGTGAGATGTCCGACGCTTTCTGGCTCTCCTTTTTATTGTGATTTGCGCACAGAACGAAGGTGAGGGGTGTGGAGATGCTTGCTGTGAGTGGGACGAAGGGGGCCAACTACTCTATGGTTTCCATTGCTCCCCAAGTGCCTCCAGCACTTGCTTCCAGACGGTCTGCTGCAGCAGCACTTACAGAGTGGCTTTACCCATCCCTGCCGATGTATTTGAAATCAACCTCCTGGAAATCTGCAGTTTCAGAAGAAAGTGGTTCGACTTCCTATAAAACAAGACCTTTGGGGAATATTGTTCTTTCCCCGTGTTTTCTTTTCCCTTTCTTTCTTGGAAGCATCGAGTATGTACAGGAAGAGCTAAGAGTGTCGCTTGATTGACTCAAGAGAAAAGCAAGTATATGTGTTCAAAATGACCCAAATAAAATGATATCTTTTAAAACCTATTTTTAACTCTTTCTTTTAACAAATTTTGTACACTCAGTGAGTTATCTGGCTTGTTAACTGTAGCTACAGAATTAGAATTATGTATTCTCACCACTGAAGTTTAACGTTTGATGCATTATTTACTTATTTTACAGTGTTAAATGAACCCATTGCATTTAAGACTTTCATTTTCCCTTGAGACAAGCACCTGTTGGCAGCTTGGGGTTATTTTCCCCTTCAAGATACTTCACTATACAGTCACTATTACGAATAACTACTTAAGAATTTGTAACAATTTTTGAGGTGTTATAGTTATAGAAATCATCAGTCATTCCAAAGAAATTTAGCCTTTTAAAGTTGGCATCGGGGCTGGGGATTTAGCGCTGTGGTTAGAGTGCTTGCCTTGTAAGCACAAGGCCCTGAGTTCAATCCCCAGCACCAAAAAACAAAACAAAAATTAAAGTTGACATCAACATAAAACATACACATTAAGGAAGTGTTTTTTTTTTTGGTGGGGGGGTTAGTGCTGGGGATTGAACCAAGGTCTTTCACATACCAGATACTTATCTGTCACTGAGCTACATTCCCAGTAGGAAGATCAGAGTTTAAATAATAAATAAAGGTTCTTTGGTATACCCACGTTTTTCTTTTCAGATTTTATTAGTATAGGCTCATGATCTGCTGCTTGAAGTTATGTGACTGTGTTGTGAAGCAAAGCATAAATGGCAGGTTTTTAAGTTCAGGTATCTGCTTTGTGCAGGTGCACTCAGGCACAAAAGCACAAATGGTGAGAGCAACTCTTGGCTGTCCCTGCTCAGATGGAGCTATGTTTTAGATGGTGGAATTAGGTAATATACATCACAGAGTGGTTATTAATAAAAAATACAGAAAGGATGGGTTGTAGTATTTTAACTAGGGTAGTCAAGGTAGTTCTCTTTTAAGTAGGTGACACTGGTGTGAGCAAGCTACCACTGTCTTAAGGAAGAATTTTGCTGGCAGGAGGAACAACAACTACAAAGGCCTAGTGTGATGTGGGAACAGCAAGATGGTTGGAACGCAGTGGGTCAGTATAGATAATATTAAAGAAAAGTAGTGGGAAACAGAGCTTTTAAGGACTTGTAGACCATTAAAAGGGGGAGCTATAGGAGAGCTGAGCAGAAGAGGGGCACAGTTACAGTGGAAAAGGATACAAATTAGGAGGCAATGTTAGTGGTTAACAGTTTCTCAGCGAATTCATGGGTCAAAATCCCAGCCTTGCCATTTATTCTCTATGTCCTTATGTAAGTCACTTCACTTCTCTGTTCCTTAGTGTCCTACCTATGAAAGAAGATGAGAGACTCCCCAGCTCATAAGAATTTTTTGAGGATTAAGTGGACAAATGTACCTAAATGTGCTTAAGAGTAATAACTAACACCTAGTAAGAGTTCAGTGAATATTAGTGCCTAGCAATTTAAGTAAAGGTCATTTAAGAAGAGTTGTAGTTTTCATTTGATAACTTGTCCCACCTAATTTCCTTCCTTCCTTCCTTTTTTTTTTTAATTTTTAAAAGCTTTTCTTCACTAAAAGTACTTGGTGGGTTTTTGGTGAATCTTCCTATTAATTTTTTTTTTTTTTTGGTGCCAGGGATCGAACTCAGGACCTTGTGCTTGCAAAGCAAGCACTGTAACCACTGAGCTAAATCCTCAGCCCTTCCTGTTAATTTGAGCTTGTCTCTAAAACAGTTTGGTGGAGGTGAAAATATCTGACAACCAGTACTGACTAGGTCACAGTGATGACAAACTTTTAGAGACCGAGTGCTAAACTGCAACCCCAAACCCACTTATTTATCACACACTGCCAACACTGCAGTTAAACCTGAATACTGAGGTTTTAGTTTAGAAAAAAGAACTCATACTTGTCTAAAACAACATGCATTGTTTGTGCCTTTTTTTGTTTTATTTTGTTTTGTTTGGTCCTGGGGATCAAGCTCAGGGCCTTGTGCTTGCTAGGCAAGCACTGTAACCACTGAGCTAAATCCGCAGCCCGTTTATGCCATTATTAAACTAGGGATACTTGAGGCTTCTATTATTATCACAAATATTTAGCCTGTCAGTTTTCTATTTCAACCATGCTGGTGGGTATGTAGTGACATCTCATTGTGGTGTTTTGTTTTTGTTTTTAGACAGGATCTCACTATGTAGTCCAAGCGGGCCTTGAACTCACAGTGTAGCCCAGGCTGGCCTGGAACTCTTCATGATCTTCCTTTCTCAGTCCCCTGAGTGCTGAGACTACAGGCATGCACTACCACGCCTGGCCTCATTGTGGTTTTAATTTGCATTTCTGAAATGACTAACACTCTAACGCTGTTGGGCATCTTTTCTTGTGCTTATTTGCCATTTGTGTATCTTTTGCTGGTGAAAGATGTATTCAAATCTTTTGTGGATTTTAAAATCAGATTGTCTTATTATAGAGTTGTAAGTGGTATTTATTTTTATTCTGAGTAAGAGTATATTCTATTACTATTGAGCTTTTTTTTTCATTTCTTTTTTTTTTCCCCTGGGCTGTGCTGGGGATCAAACTTAGGGCCTTGTGCTTCCTAGGCAACTGCTCTACCACGTGAGCTAAATTCCCAACCTCTATTGAATGTCTTTTTATGCTATTCCTGAAATTTTTCCTAGCGAACTGTATTCACATGTTTTGCCTGTTTTTGTTTTGTTTTGCTTTGTTTGAGACATGGTCTTGGTGTATAGTTCATGCTGGCCTTTAACTCACTATGTAGCCCAGGCTGACCTCAAACTCAAGGTGATCCTCCTGCCTCAGCCTCCCAAGTACTGGGATGGGTTATTTGTGTTACTGAGTTTTAAGAGTTATTTATAAACTTTGAATAAAAGTCATTTAACAGAGACATGATTGGTAGATAGATCTATGGCTATGACTCCTGCCATACTTAGTTTAAGCTATGTGTTGCCATGTCTGGCTATGTTATCATTTGTTTTGTTTTAGTTTTTTTGGCAGTACTGGGGATTGAACCCAGCATCCCCTACCTTTTTTATCTTTAATTTTGAGTTAGGGTCTTGCTAAATTGCCCAGGGACTCTGACTTGGCATCCTCCTGCCCAGCCTTCCTTCTAGGTGCTGGGATAACAAGTGTGTGCCACTGCACTGGGCTATGTTATTACTTTTTAATGTTGCCTCTTTTTTTTTTTTTTTTTTAAGTGCTGGGAATCAAACTCAGGCCCTTGTGCTTGCAAGTCAAGCACTCTAACCACTGAGATAAATCCCTGGCCCTTAATGTTGTCTTTTTTTGTTGTTTTTTTAATTTTTTTTTTAATGTAGTCTTTTGAAGAGCAAATTTTGATGAATTTTACATAGCATATTTTTTTCTTTTATGGACTTCTTTAAACATGGATATCTGGTTGTCCCAGCAACATTTGTTGAAAGACTGTCTTTTGCATATTGAATTACTTTGGCATTTTTGCTGACAATCAGTTTATATAAGTATGTGAATTAATTTTTGGATTCTCAGTTCTATTACATCGATCAATATGATTGTCCAGCCACTTACCACATTGATTACTGAAACATAGTAAGTTTGCAAATTGGGTAGTTTGAGAACCAATTTGACATTATTTTCAAAACTGTAGGCTACTTGAGTTTTTTGTATTTCCAATTAAGTTTTAATACCAGTTTTTCAGTTTCTCCCAAAAAGTCCACCGGGCTAGGTGTGGTAGTGCACACCTGTAATCTCAACTACTCTGGAAGCTGAAGCAGGAGGATTGCAAGGTTGAGGCTAGCCAGGATAATTTAGTGATATCCTGTCTCCAAAAGAGGGGCCGAAGATGTAGTTCATTGGTAGAACATCCCGGGATTCCGTACAGCCAGAACAAAACAAACAAAACCTGTGCTGGGATTTGATGGAGGTGACATTGAATTTATGGGTCCGTTTGGGGACAGTTGCCATTTTAACAATATTGTCTTCTAATTCATGAACGTAATATGAGTTCTCTATTTCTTTAGGACTTCTGTTTCTTACTGAAATGTTTTCTCATTTCTGGTATACAGATCTTGCACTTCTTTGGTAAATTTATTCCTATTTTGTTACTTGTGATACTATCAGATTTTTTTTCTCCCTGTTGTGGTACTGGGGATTGAACCCAGAGGCACCCTACCACTAAGCTACAATCCCATCCCTTTTTATTTATTTTGAGAGAGGGCCTCGCTAGTTTTTCAGGCTGGGCTTCAACTTGCGGTCACCCAGTCTCAGCCTCACAATTAGCTGGGATTACAGGTGTGCACACCAAGTCTGACTGGAATTTTTTTTTAGTGTTGGGGATTGAACTCAGAGCCTTGTGCTTGTTAGGCAAGCCCTCTGCCACTGAGCTAAATCCCCAAACCCCTGGAACTGTTTTTTAAACTTTGTTTTTGAATTATTTGTTACCGGTATATACAAATATAGTGGATTTATGTGTATTGTTTTTTGCTTTTTCATCCTTAATTACATTTGCTTATTAGTTCTAGGAAATATTTTTCTTGTAAAGTCCTTAGGATATTTTATTTTTTTACATATAAGCTCATGTCTTCATCAGATACATACTGTTTTACTTCTTCCTTTACAAGTAGATGTTCTTTGTCAAACTGGGGAAGTTTCCTTCTATTCTTTGCTAAATTTTTTATCAGGAATGGGTGTTGAGTTTCTGGTAAATTTTTTTCTGCAGTTATTTAATTGAGTATATAAATATGTTTATATGTGTATATATTTTTTTCTTTTTCTTTTTCTTTTGAGACAGGGAATCATTCTGTAGTCCAGGCTGGCCTTGAACTCGCTGTGTAGCCCAGGCTAGCCTCAAACTCATGGAGGTCCTCCTGCCTCCGTCTCCTAAGTGCTGGGGTTATAAGCATGCGCCACCATGCCCAACTTTTTTCTTTATTCCTTTTTTTGGTGGGGGTCCTGGGGATTGAATTTAGGGCCTTGCGCTTGCTAGGCAAGCACTCTAACCACTGAGCTAAATCCCCAGCTTCTTTATTCTTAATATAGCATACAACAGCATTAATAGGTTTTTCATATAGTAAGCCAGTCTTGCCTTCCTGATATGAATCCGATCAGTTAGATCCCACCTCCCACTTTGAGATAGGGCTTTGCTGTGTTGCTGGTTTTGAACTTGTAGGTTCAGGTGATCCTGCCATCTCAGCTTCCTGAGTAGCTGGGAGTATAGGCACATGCCACCCATCTTGGCTTCCACTTAGCATTCTTTTTTTTTTTTTTTTAAAGAAAGGGTCTTGCTGTATAGTCCAGACTGGCCTTGAACTCACTGCATTGCCCAGACTGGTGTTGAGCTTGGAGAGATCTTTCTGCCTTTGAAAAGTCAAGTGTCAAAACTCTGATCAGAGCCTCTATAAATTGAACTTTGTTAGCTATCAGGTAGAGCAGGAGTCCCCAACCCCCAGGCCATGCCATTCCCCTCTTACTCCCTCAGTGGAAAAAGTATCTTCCACAAAACAGGTCCCTGGTGCCAAAAAAGTTGGGGATTGCTGAGGTAGAGTACCATCTTAAGTACAATGAAGAATTTAGTCATAACAACTTGTTTTCCCATCCCCACAATTTGATTAACACATTCAAGCATATGGGCCTTTATAGATTAACAGCATATATGTGACCAGTCTCTTGGGAATGTTAGAAAATATATCTGACTATTGCAGCAAAGAAGCATTTAATAGTTACTTGGTTTATTACTTACTGGGGATTGAACCCAGGGTCTTAACACATGCTAGGCAAGTGCTTGATCATTGAGCTACAGGCCCTGCCCAGTTTTACTGCATTTTGAATATCTTCCTTGCAGATCCTCAAAAATGCATTAATGGTTTATTCAAATAGACCTTATAGGTAAGCTGAATAATTTTATTCTGAAGTCTTTGCTTTGTTGGAAAGCCGTGACCGAGACATTTTGATAAAGCATACAATTAAAAAGCCCTAGAGAGTCTCTTAGAAGATGAAATGTTGAGCCATAATTCTTCTTCTGTCCCTCTCCTGCTTAATTACTTAGCTTTCTAATTGGGGAATCATTTTCTCACTCTCTTTTTTCTATTTTAATAGGAGACTTCCATTTTAGAAGAGTACAGTATCAATTGGACTCAGAAGCTGGGAGCTGGAATTAGTGGTCCAGTTAGGTAAGAGACCCACGTGAAAAAACTGCTCTGAGAAGGACCGTTTGTAATGTGTTATGAATAAGCATCAGGTGTGCCACATTTGAGACACAGCCGTAATTTAACAAGTAGAAGATTTTTGTTTGTTTTTGGGGTTTTGGTGCTGGGAATTGAACCCAGGGGCCTTATGCCTTCTAAGCACATGCTCTGCAACTGAACTACACATGCCTGGCTTCTGCCGGCGGTTTATATGTTATCTTTTTCCTCATACATCTGTAAATTAAGCTAAGTGACCAGGTCATATGATCTGTAATATGGGTTCATGTAAGATGTCAAGACTGAGGCTGCGTGGGAGTCTTCTGTAGCCAGCACAGGCTGTTTCTTCACTGGCTTGTTGTGAGTTCATGTCACCTACTCAGGAGCTGGGGCCTGAGCATGGACGGCCGGGAAGAGGAGTGAGCTGCTTCTCTGCCTCACAACCTGCTGCCCAAAGGGCAGGTTTGTTCGGATGTGCCTGGGTATAACTTTGATTAGAAGTATAATTCTCAAAGAACAGACTTTTGCAATTAATTTTCAGTCTAACATAGATGATTGCTGATTTATTTTTCCCTCCAAATCTAGAGTCTGTGTGAAGAAATCTACCCAAGAACGATTTGCACTGAAAATTCTTCTTGATCGTCCAAAAGCTAGAAACGAGGTATCATTCTTTATTGCCTTGCCTAAATATTTGAGGAGGCTAAGACTTGTTCTTTTTATAGTTAAGGCAGATTCCTGGAGAGAATACAGAAGTGCATAAGGAATTTTATGCCCTACTTTTGTCTTGTCTCTTTTCATATTGTAGAGTAGTCCTAGATCTGTCAGCCTGGAGGTTATTAGTAGGGTCTTGTTTCCTTTTTTGTACCCTGACTATTTTCGCTTATTGAAAATGGTGCCTGAAGGGTAGAGATAAGATATGACAAGGAGGGCCCAGATGAATGTTGTATAAAAAGTGATACTGCAGGAGGACTCTTAAGGATGTGTTTCTAGCTTTTAAAAATGTACATTGGTTTAAATTATCTGGATGGGGGGGTTGGGGATTTAGATCAAGTGCCTTGACTTTGATCCCCAGCATCCCTCAAAATAAATACATAAGGGGTTGGGGATTTAGCTCAGTGGTTAGAGTGCTTGCCTTGCAAGCGCAAGGCCCTAAGTTCGATCCCCAGCACCAAAAAATAAATAAATAAATAAACACATACATACATACATACATACATACATACATAATCTCTGCTGGGTGTAGTGGCTCACGCCTATAATCCCAGCACTCAGGAGCCTGAGGCAGGAGGATTGCCTGGGTCTGAGGACAGTCTGGGCTACATAGTGAGTTTAAGGCCAGCCTGAGCTACACTGATAACATGCTATTAATGTGCAATTAAGGACTTTTTTTTTTTTTTTTTTTGAGACAGGATCTCGCTGTGTAGTTTAGGCAGGTTTTGAATTTACTGTGTAGCCCTGGCTGGCCTCAAACTTGTGATCCTTCTGCCTCAGCCTCCCGAGTGCTGGGATTACAGGTGTGTGCCACCACTCCTGGCTGCAGGACTTATTCTTTTGTTTAGAAATAGAATGAGTTATTGGCCAAAATTTTCATTTGGTAATAGGACAGTAGAGAGCAAATCTGTTGGTAAGGTTTTATTTGCGGAAGGAGCATCAAGGAATAATTGGTGTATGAAAATACTAGTTTTTAAAATATCATCCTAGCAATAAGGGTTTTGTTTGTTTGTTTGTTTGTTTTTAACTGAAGTAGGCTTTTATCACTTGCACCTAGTGAGGTCAGTTTTTGGTGGGAAACTTGAAGAGAAAATGTTTGTATTCCTTTTCCCCAGAAACATTTCTTTTGTTCTCTTTAAGGTACGTCTGCACATGATGTGTGCCACACACCCAAATATAGTTCAGATTATTGAAGTGTTTGCTAACAGTGTACAATTTCCTCATGAGTCCAGTCCCAGGTAAGGCTGCACAGGGTCATCCTCACATGCGCATATGTAGGCGAAGGTGTAGCAGAGTCTTCCTCTTTTATTTTTCCCCTTTCTCTCCCTTTCCCTTCTTCCTACCCCCTCTCTTTCCTACCCTGTCTCCTTCCCCTCCCCCTTCTCTGTATTTTGGAAAATTTCAGATCTTTGTAAAAGCATACAGAATTATATAATGAATCCCCAGGTGCTCACCACTCAGCCTCAACAGTTGTTTTATCTACCCACCCAACCCCAGCCCTTGATTATTTTGATTACTTTCTCTCTTTAAAAAAAAAAAAAATTAGTTCGATCCCCAGCACACACAAAAAAAAATTAATGTGGAATTTAAACAGATTCTATTTCAAATTAGTCAAAGGGGCCACTGTTATTCTAGGCAAAGTCTCAGAGTCTGATATAGTAAAGAGCTCTGTTGCTTTAGTCTGACTTTCTTTTCAAAGGAAGAAATCAACATTATTCTTTCAGCTGCCAAATGTTTTGAAAGCACAGTTGGTGGCAGACTGAGATGTAAACTCTTCATTACAGCAGTAATGTTAGGCACCAAGGAGAGGCATCTGTAAAATATTCTCAACTTTATAAAGGCGGGGAGCTACTAACTTGGGAGGCAAGGCGTTTCACAGAGGCTGCCTGAAGGAAGGCTAGCTCTTGAAGGTAGGAATTTTATAGGTGGAGAAAAAATGGGATTTTAAAACCAAACAGGAATCAATGATTATTTTTCACTTTGCTCTGTTGGTGAAAGCATTTGGATGGAAGCTGGAAGCATTTTATCAAAGAATGGTAACCAAAATTTGTGGACTTTTTTTTTTTTTAGAACATGAGATTTTTTGTTCTTATTAGTATCTGCATTACCCTGGACTTAGGAAGTGGTTACACACTTTGTAGATGAGATCTCTATAGTTTAGTTTTTTATATTTCAGGGTTCTGTTTTTTTTTTTTTTAAATTTAACAAAATCAAATGCTTTCAAACAGGGCTCGACTCTTAATTGTAATGGAGATGATGGAAGGGGGAGAGCTATTTCACAGAATCAGCCAGCACCGGCACTTTACAGAGAAGCAAGCCAGCCAAGTAACAAAGCAGGCAAGTTAACCCCGGGTACCAATCAAACTGCCAACTCTGTTGGTTAATAAGTACAATTTCATTAGGGGGAATAAAAGAAAGCTGAAAGAAAAGCTCTATTTGACTTCTCATTGCCTGCTTTGTTATGTAATCAGAAAAGATGACTTAACAGGACAAGTGTCATTGCTTTTATATTTTGGAGGGGGGGAGGACTGTATTCTTAATTGGTTGTCAGCTGTTTCCTGGTAAGATTTAAATAAATGCTGAAAGGAAGATAATCTTACCTCCTTTATTGACTCTCCATATCTTTAGACATGTAGCTTCCAAGTACTGTAATTGGACTTTGAGATAAAATGTTGGTACCACCTGAAAGATTGTATGATACAGAAATATGTTCTATGACAGTTGTATATAAGATGCCTCTTGCATGAATCACCTATCATTTCTGCAGATTTTTTAATATTATCCTAAGATCTTTGTAATTCTAGGTTATTTCTGGCTATATTCCATCTTTTTTTTTTTTTTTTTTTTTGGTGCTGGGGATCGAACTCGGGTCCTTGTGCTTGCAAGGCAAGCACTTTAACCACTGAGCTAAATCCCCAGCCCCTGTATTCCATCTTAAATCACATTTTATTGCTATAGAAATGGTGGTGTCACATTCGATACTAGGAATGCAACTGGCACTATCTTCTTATAAATGTGAGAAGCTAAACCCCCAAGGCCTATCTTCAGACCAAGCAAGCAGGGTAAAGAAAAGCAGGAAGCACAGCCCAGTTAGGTACTAATAGTAAATTTTCCAAATTTTCCATAAGCATTTTCAAAGCATTTTTGGATGGCTCCTTTCTGATTAACTACAGATGAACTAATATTTGGTTGCTGAGAAAATTCCATACTGAGAATTGAAGAAGAGTAGAATCTATCCTTTCTATTTGATATTTTTAAATTACTTTTTTCATTTTTCAAATATTAGGACTAAAGGATAAGTTCTGATAATCTTCTGTAAAACAAAAACCCCTCAAGTCCACACAAACAGGTAACACTGTCAGCAAGTAAGGTGAACAAATTGGAACATCAGTTGGAAAAATCGGATCACCTGGTTTGAAGGTGGAGTCTGCAGCTCAGTTCCTTAGCAAGTGCAGTTCTCCTCTGCACCAGGCCATCCTGCTGCTGCCCTGCTGGGAAACACATGCCTGCTGAAGACTGTCCAGCTTAGCAGTTTCTCGTCAGTGCCTGTCACACGTCAGATGAATGAAAGTGGGAGCACTTTATTTTTCACATTTCTTACAGGATGTAATTATCAGTTTATTCTGACAGAATTGTTTTACAGTCATATTTTTCTTTTTGTTTAACAAAATACAGGTTTTAATCAAATTATGCTCTATTTCTTGGTATCCCAAGTCATCCTTAATTTCTGCTTTGAAATTGAAACTGACCATGGTTTTGATTGACTTAATGAAGTTGTGTTTTGTTTTGTTTTGTTTTAACACCCCGAACATTCTGAATTCTCTACCACAGGAGTATTAAAGATTGTTCTTTTCTAAGAGGTTGTTGTTCCACTGTGTCCTTTTTCAGATAGCTTTGGCTCTACAGCACTGTCACTTGTTGAACATTGCACACAGAGATCTCAAGCCTGAAAATCTGCTTTTCAAGGATAATTCTTTGGTGAGAAATGTTACTTTTCTGCATTTTAGTACTGCTATTTTTTAGTAGTACTCAGCACAGCTCAGAAATGGTTATGGATGTGTTTGGGATGCTCCAACTCCATGGGGGAAGCGGCTTTAGGCCAATAGCTTATTTCTTCCACCTGTTTCCTTTCTAGAGGCTCAGAGACACTCTACCACACTCCTGGCATTAGTAATTTTGGATGATATTCATGTATATTTGTGGGACTTAGGGTTATAGATATTTTGGGGGGGACCTTTGGGAAGGGGTAGGAATCTATATAATGTTATATGTAACCTTGAAACTTAATAGCTTCAAGTGAAGTAGCACCCAGGATTGATGAGAGGTGATGGGCCCATTGAGTGAGGGCTAAGATCTTGATTTTAGAAGGCTAAGATCTTGATTTTACAGCTGACTTTATGAGTTATAAAGCAAGGCTAAATTAATGGGTAGAAATTCCCTTCTCCTATGTTACTAAGAATCATTTCTCAACATGAACCATTGTCTCCAGACCTGAGGACATACTATTCTTAGGCTCAGATCTCCATCACAAACTTGGAAGAGCTCAGAGTAGCATGTTGTGCACCTGGATTTTCCTTTAATCTTTCCTGACAACTCTGGAGCAGTGACTCCTAATTATTTTATTTCAGGATGCTCCAGTGAAGTTGTGTGACTTTGGATTTGCTAAGATTGACCAAGGTGACTTGATGACGCCTCAGTTCACCCCTTATTATGTAGCACCTCAGGTAAGCATGTGCATTTTTTCCCCTAAGATGTATGACCAGGTTGCCTTTAGATTCATGTTCCTTCTATTCTGCCACACAAGTAGGCATATATTACAGATCGGAGAGGTAGACCTCAGCTTAAGAAACTTACTGATTCCTTCATTTGGTGTAGATATTTCATTCTTTTAAAATTGACTTTTATTGAGTTATGATTTAGAGGTAGGATTTGTATACAATAAAATACCGTAGTCTCCTCTTGTCTTTGGGGGATACATTCCAGGACCCCCAGTGGATGCCTGAAGTCACAGACAGTACCACTTCCTATATAAACCATGTTTTTTCCTATACATACATGCC
>PVJO010010629.1:39107-63315 GCA_004026905.1 Hystrix cristata
TTTTTTTTTTTTTTTTTTTTTTTTTTTTTTTTTTTTTTTTTTTTTTTTTTTTTTTTTTTTTTTTTTTTTTTTTTTTTTTTTTTTTTTTTTTTTTTTTTGGTCCCTGGCTCTTTGGAAAAAATTTTATTTAAAATTTTTGAGGCAGGACCTCATTAAGTTACTAAATTGTCCAAACTAGGCTTGAACTTGCAATGCTTCTGCCTCAGTCTCTCAGAGGACTGAGATTAAAGGAGTGCACCACCATGGCTGGTAAAGGAAGCTCTTTGTGGCTCTTTTTTTTTTTTTTTGCATGTCTGAATTGAATTGTCCACATCACTACTTTAATGCTTTGGGCTATTAATAAGTTAAAAAAAAAAAAGGGTTACTTGAACACAACCAGTGCATTACGGAGATAGTGGATGTGATAACCAAGCTAGTTACTAAGTGACTAATAGCTGAGGCAGTGTGCATACTCGGGGCAAAGAGATGATTCAAGTCCCAGGGGTGATTGAGCAGGATGGCATGAGATGGTGAAGGATTTCATCATGCTACTCAAAATGGTACACAATTTAAAACTCGTGAATTATTTCTGGAATTTTCCATTTAATATTTTTTACTATGGTTGACAGCAGGTAATGAAATCACAGAACCAAAAAAACACCCAAACTCCTCCTCCCACAAGCACACACACAGGTAAAGGAGACTACTGTATTCCTACTTCAGGTGGAGTTTGACAAAGTTTGAAAAATGCATATGACCACCACCACAGTGAAGACAACAGAACACTTCTGTCATTTAACAAGGTGCCTTGTGCCTTGTCCCCTCCCATGCTAACCTCTGGTCCCAGGCAACCACTGATCTGCCTTCTGTCATTATTAGTTTTGCCTGTTGTCAAATTTCATAAAAATGGAATCATGGACTTTTTATGTTTCGTTTCTTTTGATCAGCATGTTTTAGAGATTTATCTGTGTTGCTGTAATTAGCAGTCCTTCTATTACTAAATAATATTCCATCAAATGGCCAAACTATGTTGTTCATGCACTGATGGCCATTTTGGGTTGTTTCCTAGTTTAGGGTATTATGAATAAAGATGCCAGGGAACATTCATTTGTAAGTTTTGGAGGCCATAGTTTCTGATGCAAAAAGTATCTTTTTCTAAAACGGTTTTACCATTTTATGTTTTTACAAGTGGTGTATAAGAGTTCCGGGAGTTGGGCCGAGGATTTAGCTCAGTGGTTAGAGTGCTTGCCTCGAAAGCACAAGGCCCTGAGTTTGATTCCCAGTACCAAAGGAAAAAAAAAAAAAAAAGAGTTCCAGGAGTTTCACATTCTTATACCCTATGTTTGTAGCATTTATAATTTAATCATTCTTGTTGGTGCTTGTTGTTTCACTATGGATTTCACTATGGATTTAATTGTAGCATTTTCCTGATGGCCTCTGTTCTCGAGCATATTTTTCATGTGTTTATTGGTCATTCTGTTGTGAACTATGGGTACAACATTGTGTTATGAAGTGTGGGTACAAATCTTGCCTTTTTTATTGTTGGCTTAACTTACAAACACAGTATAAGAATTTTTTAGTACACAATTGTAGTACATTATGATCACATTCCTTGTTGAATTCTAAGAATTATAAAAATACTCTAGATATTACTGCTGTAACAAATTGCCACAAACATTGTGGCTTAAAACAATATACATTTAATATTATCTTACACTTCTGGAGATGAGAAGACTGAAATGGTGCCCAGTGGGCTATAATCAAGGTGTCAGTAGGGCTGGGGTTCTTCTGGAAGCTTTTAGGGGAGAATCCATTTCTTGACTTTTCTAGCTTTGAGAGCAGTGGTGGTGAACCTTTTAGAGCTTTCAGTGATAACAGCTTGCATGCCAGAGATTCACCCCTACTCTGTTTTAGAGGCTGGCTGCATTTTTGGTCTTTCGTTCATTTCCTTCATTAATTAGCAAAGCCAGCAGAATAGCATTTTTTTAATGGCTAATATTTTTTGTTCCTAAAACCTATTGGCATTGAAGATTTTCTCTTGTTTGTCCTTGTAAAAAGTTACAGCTTTTTTAGCTTTTACAGTTTGGTCTATGATCCATTTGAGTATGTGTGTATGTGGCTGTGTGTGTATGTGTGTACATATGAAATAAAGGTCAAGGTGGTTCCTTATTTTTTCCTAGAGATAGCAAATTGTTGCGACAACGTTTGTTAAAAAGATGGTTCTTGCATCACTGGGTTATCTTGCAGTTTTGCTGAAAATCAGTTGATCATATACATGTGTTGGTTTATTCCAGACTCTGTTCTCTTTATTTAAATATATGTATCTATAGTAAGATCATCTAGATTATTGTAGGTAATATACTATATATTAACTTCAGATAGGATAAGTTCTGCAGATTTCTTTTTCAAAGTTGTTTTGACGTTCTAGACATTTTGTATTATCTGTAAATTTTAGAACTCACTTTTTAACAACCAAAAAGCCTCTTGGGATCTGATTACAATTATGTTTAATCTATAGATGAATTTGGAGAGAATGGTATCTTAACATTTTTAATCTTCTGGTCAATGAACAAGGTATATCTTTCCATTTATTTTGGCATTCACTTTTTCTTAGAAATGTTTATAATTCTTAGTGTTAGAAGTCTTGCACGTATTTTCTTAAATTTATTCTAATTTATGTTGTTGGATGCTGCTGGAAATATTTTTTAAAATTTCATTTTCCAGTTGTCTCTTACTAGTTTATGGAAATGCAAGTCATTTTTGTACATTGACCTTATATCCTAGGATTTTACTAAATTCATTTACTAATTCTACTAAATTTGTTTGTAGATTTGTTAAAATTTTCTACATATAAAGTCATGTTGTCTGTGAATAAACACAGTTTCTGTTTGTATGCCCCAGTATGTTTGGCATCATTTTCCTTTCCATATTGTACTGGCTAGGACCACTAGTTGAATACAAGTTGAATGTTAAGTGATGAGAACAGACATCAATGCCTCGTTACTGATCTCATAGAAAAAAGTGTTTAATCTTTCACCAGTAAGTGTAATGTTAACTGTCTCCATAGGTATCTATTATCATACTAAGGAAGTTTCTGACTTTCTAGTTTTCTGAAAGTGAATATGTATTGAATTTTGTCTGTGTTTACTGAGTTGATAATATTTTTTCTTGTCATTTTGTTAATATGATAAATTGCTTTGATTTTTTTTTTTCAAGTGTTAACTGATTTCACATTCCTAGGGTAAGTCCCTTTTAGTCATGATGCATTCATCTTGCTCAATTTGATTACTAGTATTTTGTTAGAGATTTTATATGTTTTAACAGAAGGAATATTGGTCTGTAATCTTCTCTTGTAATACTTTTGCGTAGTTTCAGGTCAGGGTAGTGATGACCTTGTGAAAATAGTACAAAAGTGTATCCTTCCCTTTTTCTTCTCTTCTTTTTTTCGGAATACTTTTTTTTGGAGAGTAGGTGCTGGGGATTGAACTCAGGGGCTTGCGCTTGCTAGGCAAGCACTCACCACTGAGCTAATTTCCCAACCCCATGAAATACTTTTTATAAGATCAGTATATGTGCTTCTTGACTTACAGTGGGTTTGTGGTCTACAATCCCATCATAAATTGAAAATGTTGCCTGGGTATGGTGGTGCACATCTGTAATCCCAGGCTACTTGGGAGGCTGAGGCAGGAGGATAGCAAGTTCAAGGCCAGCCTGGACAATTTAGTGAGATTTTGTCTCAAAATTTAAAAAAGAGGGTGGAGATACAGCTTAGTGCAAAGGCATTGGGTTTAATCCCCAATACTGTGAAAGAAAAAGAAAGAAAGAAATATGGATAGATAGATAGACACAGACAGTAGGTTGAAAAATACACATAAAGCGAATATCAGCTTTGCAACACTATAGAATATTGGTTGTTTACCATTGTGATTGCATGGTATGCAATTTAAAACCTATTTCAATATTATTAGATTGTGAGCAGCTGAAACTACGGAGAGCAAAAACCACAGATAAGGGAAGCTACTGTAGTACATCATATTTTCTTTTTTGGGGGTGCTTGTCTCAGCATAACTGCTTTAGATTTCTCCAAGTTACTGCATGTATGAATAATTCATTGCTTCTGCTGAAAAATATTCTGTTATATGGGTATACCATGATTCATATATCCATCTATTGACAGATATTGGACTTTTTTTTTCCACTTTCTTGCTGTTACAAAAAGAGCTATTATGAACATTTGTGTACGGGTTTTCTTTTCTCTTTGATAAATACCTATAATGGAATGATATAATCATGTGATAGGTGTATACTTAATTTGTTTTAGAAATTACCAAATTGTTTTCTATGGTGACTGAGTTATTTTATGCTCTGTGTAGCAGTGCTTGAAAATTTTAGGTCCTTCACATTTTCACCAGCATTTGTTTTGGTCAGTGATTTTAATTTCTGCCATTTTATTTTATTTTATTTTTTGGGTGCTGGGGATTGAACTCAGGGCCTTGTGCTTGCTAGGCAAGCACTCCACCACTTGAGCTAAATCCCCAACCCCAAATTCTGCCATTTTAGCAGGTATATAGTGATATTTCATTGTGGTCTTAATTTGCACTTCCTTAGTAACTGAGGATGTTTGCTTCTGTGTCTTCTCCATATTTTCTTTGCTGAAGTGTTGGTTTAAATCTTTTTCTTATTTTTATTTTTTTAAATTTTTGGGTGCTCGGGATCGAACTCAGGGCTTTGTGTTTGCTAGGCAAATGCTCTACCACTTAAGCTAAATCTCCAACCCCCCATTTTTATTTTTATTATTATTATTTTTGGTATTTTTTCAGTTTCTTTTATTTTTATTATTTTATTTATTTATTTTGAGACAGGGTCTTGCTGTGTAGTCTAGGCTGGCCTCAAATTCACAGTGATTCTCTTGCCTCAACCTCCTGAGTGCTGGGATTACAGGCATGTGCCACCATGCCTGGCTTTTTTGGTTTTTTTTGAGACATCATCTCACTACGTAGTTCAGCCTGGCCTTGGACTCACTATGTAGCTCAGGCTGACCTCGAACTCTCAGTAATCCTTCTGCCTCAGCTTCCCGAGTGCTGGGATTATAGGCATGCACCATAATGCTGAGCATTTTCCCTATTTTTAAATTGTTTTTTCTTTTTTTTGGCGCTGGGCTTGAACTCAGGGCCTTGTGCTTGTGAGGCAAGCACTCTAACCACTGAGCTAAATTCCCAGCCCTTGTTTTCTTATTTTTTTAATTTCAAGATTCTTTATATATTTTGGATAAGTCCTTTATCAGGAATATACTTTGCAAAGATTTTCTTCCAGTCTTTGGCTTGTCTTTTCATTCTTTTAACGTTTCTGAGGAGCAGATTTTAATTTAGATGAAGGCCAGTTTTCTTGGTTTCTTTTGTAAAAGTTTTTGTCTAACCCAAAATCACAAAAAAGTGATTTTTGTTCACTTTTGTATATGTGTATACAAAAGTATACATTTTTTGTATATGTGTAAGGTGTGGATCCAAGTCCATTTTTTAGCATTTGGGCATTTAATCAAACACCATTGGTTACAAAGGCTGTCTTTTCTCTGCTGTATTGTTCTTGAGTCTGTCAAAAACCAGTTGAACATATATATGTGGATTTCTTTCTTGACTCTTTATTCTGGGCATTAATCTCTTTATGTGTCTTTACACCAGTATTACAGTGTCTTGAAAACTGTTGGTTTATACTGATTCTTGAAATCAGATATTCCTAGCCCTCCAGCTTTGTTCTTTTTTAGGGTTGTTTTGGTTATTCTGATTTCTTTGCATTTCCATTTCTATATGAACTTTAGAATTAGCTGTTGATTTCTATTTTAAAAAAAAAGCCTGCTGACATTTTTATTGGAGTTGTTTTAGAGCTGTAGTTCTTCCAGTTTTGGGGAACACTTTTGCTATTAACAGTGTTAACCCATGAGAAAGCTGTTTATCACTCTGTTTATTTTTATCTCTTAATTTTTCTCAGGAATGTTTGTATAGTATTTAACATACAGGGTTTTTTTTTAATAACTTTTGCTACATTTATTAATGTTTAATATTTTTATGGTGTCATAAATGATATTTTTCAGGTTAATTCATTTACTTTATTCTTCTTATGTTACAAACTCTATGTGGTGGCCACTGCTGGTATCAGGGTCCTCTACATGGAGATTCTGGTGTCTCTTCCAGATGGTCGGTGAATTTCTATTGGGTGAGATAGCTATATGTCTTGGAATGAGCACTGAAAGTAGCCTCGTCAAGGTTGCCCCAGGTGGTAGTGCAGCTCCTGGCTAAAGTGTAGCACTCATCAGTATTTGCCATCAGCAGCAGCTTCATGGGCTCAAGGGCTGAGATAGTACCAGTGGGTCCGGGGGTAGAGACGAAGTACACTAGCACAGGGCCTCAGCATCTCAAGGAACAGTGGGGTTTGCCACGCACCCCTTCACATCATAATTCTGTGGCACAGGACAGTGGAGGGTTGGCCAGAATGATGGTACAACAGATGTCAGTGGCTACCTCTGTGGACCACTTAACACCTGACTTGATGTGATATTAGCAATCTGTAGTCTCTGATGGTGACACATGCTTTGTGTGAATGACAAGTGCATGTTTGCTTTTGCATGGGCCTAAGGGATATACCTGGGAAAAAGTTGGTGATCTCAGACTCACTGATGGACAGGAAAAAGAGATAAATCTCCTTTAGGGGGATAAAAGGACTTGATCTTTATATTTTTGACTTGGGCATCATCATTGATTGATGAGTTACTGGTTGTAGGAAGAAAAAAGGTTTGTTAAAGTGTTATGTTGATGTGGAATTATTTTTTGACTGTTGATTGCCAGCCCCCTTCAGCCTTCCAGTAGTCAGTCTCAAGTTGTAGAATACTGGTGGTGTGATTTTCAGTGAATTGTCCTTTTTGATTTCACTCTTGGCAGGTACTGGAGGCACAAAGAAGGCATCAGAAGGAGAAGTCTGGCATTATACCTACCTCGCCAACACCCTACACTTACAACAAGGTAAGATAAAAGATACATAGCTTCATCCTGACAATATAGCCCATCTCTTCTGTGAGATGTTTGTAGCCCTCTGGGAATTTGGCCAAGTCCAATCTTACTGCTTAACATTCCAGTTCAAAAGACTAGAAGCAGCCAGATATGCAGAAAATTATTTGGAATTCAAGTTTTTGTCTGATAAAATGAGAAATGTTCTTACCTACTTAGTTTTTGCAGCAGGAACCAAGGCTCGTGGTCACCTGTTAGGTTATTTATTTGGCTGGCTGTATTGTCTACTGACCATATCGAAAGGATACAGCTGGCTTGCTTTTGAAAGTAGAGGCCATTTCTGAGATACCAAATCTAGAACACTGTACAGTTATTTGTGATACCATTCTTTCTTAGCTCATAAAACACTCGACTTAAAACTGTCCTGAGGCAGAAGGATTCCAAGTTCAAGGTCAGCCTGTGCTACACAGTAAGACCTGGTCTTAAAACAACAGCAACAAAACAAAGACAAAAATCAAAATCCAGTGTCCACAGTGTCCTGTACTCTAAGCAGTTGCTCCCAAATGTTACTTGGAACTATCATAATTCCTCATCTGTAGCCCACATACTGAGTATCTCTCTTCTAAAGCACAGGAGTTTTAGGGTTTAGGGCCTTTGGAAACAGGCCCTGGAGTTGCTGAGTAGATCAGAAAAAGTGATGTTATTTGGGGACTTGAGGCTATATAGATGATGGAGAAGGAGATGAGGATGGTAAACAGCCTGGGAGACCTGCTCTGGCTGTACCATTCTTTGTTTTTTTATTAGTATATGTTTGCAGTATATAATGTTAACATTCTTCGTGTGGTATTGGTACATGTGTATCCCACATCTTAATTTCCTTTTTTATCCTCTTTTTCTCTCTCCCCCTCCCTTCCCCTTCTTTCTTTTCTTTATGTTGTACTGTGGATCAAACCTAAGCCCTTTGCACTGAGCAACATCCCCAGCTCCTTTGAAATTTTTTTAACATTTTGAGGTATGGTCTTGCTAAGTTGTCCAAGCCTGGCTGGAACTGAAATCCTCCTGCCTCAGCTCCAGGGTGCTGGGATTACAGGCATCCCACATCCCACTGTGCCTGGCTAGTCATTTTAAAGAACTCTTTTCACCTCTGTAATTTTAAAATAACATACATGCATCATAGTGTCCACATTCACTGGTGTGATGCCAAAACATGGATGAGAGTGCTTGAGACACCCCATTTTTCAGGCTTCTTTCTGAGAAGCATACAGCTGTGGTTGAGGAGCATGTGATGTCAGTGGTAGGCTTAGTGGGGTCCCCTTCTACAGTTGCCTCTTCCATCCCACAATTCAAGAAGCCTCTGTAAACCCATTTTCCAAGGCAGATAGAGCTACATTTAACTAAAATAAGAATTCTTTCTTTATTAATTATCATGCAATGATTACAGGCATAGAGTCACCTTAATACTTACTGACATGATAGTTGGTGGTAATTTTCTTTTTATATAGAAAAATTTTTATATATCTCTTCTCTTGTAAGGTTTTGCAAATGGGTTGAGTCCTTCATAGCCAAAGGAATGTTTTTAGATATCTTGTTCTTTTCAGTACCTCTCCCTACTCTGTGTCAAACTTCTTTGGGCCTTTTTAGAGTGGCTTGTGCTGTATTAGGGAGTCAATATATATGTGTCTTAGCTGCTTTTTTCCTGAGCCCTCAACCCTACCTAGGTTGACACAATACATGTTTCACAGCCAGCTGGTTTATAAGTATTTCTTTTCTGGCTGGGAACAAAGTATCCTACACCTGCACCCAAGAACCAGATATGAGCCTGGGCCTAAGTATTGAGAAGAAAGGTGACCATTTTACCTCACACTGACCTTGTGTGATGATGTGCATATATACACTGTTGGTGGCATATAAAAAATACGAAGAGCCAGATGTGGTAGTACACACTTGTAATCCCAGCACTTGGGAGGCTGAGGCAGGAGGATTGCTGCAAATTCAAGGCTAGCCTGGGCTACATAGTGAGTTCAAGGTCAATCTGGACTATACAGCAAGACCCTGTCTCAAAAGAAAGAAAGAAGAAGAAGAAGAAGAGAATGCTGAGCATGGAAGTGTATGCCTCTAATGTCAGCTACTTGGGAGGCTCAGGCAGAAGGATTGCAAGTTCAATGGCAGCCTGGGCAAGTTAGACCATGTCTCAGAATAAAAAATCAAAAATAAAAAGGATGTAGCACAGTGGCAAGGGGCTCAATGATTTCCTGGTTCAGTACCCACTATCTCCAAAACAGAGAAAGGTTGGGTCTCCTAAAATGTCCCAAAACCGTTCTCTCATAAGTGGGTTTTGGAGGTATCAGCCTATGTGTGTTAGAGTTACTCCTAAGCTATATTTTGGGGTTCTGGCTCTGGTGTGAGTAACCGTTTTCTTTATTGTTTTCAGAGCTGTGACTTATGGTCCCTAGGGGTGATTATCTATGTGATGCTCTGCGGATACCCTCCTTTTTATTCTAAACATCACAGCCGGACAATCCCAAAGGATATGCGGAGGAAGATTATGACAGGCAGTTTCGAGTTCCCAGAAGAAGAGTGGAGCCAGATCTCAGAGATGGCCAAAGATGTTGTGAGGAAGTAAGTTGTTGGGCTGCTGGGTGGGAAGGCTGAGAAGGCCTCAAGGTGGTATGGAAATGCTGGGTGTGGAGAATTCATTTGTTTTTCTGGTTAGGCTCCTTCCTGTTTTAGTATCACAGAACTGTTATTCCTTGAACTGAAGGTGAGAGTTCTGAGTGTCCACACCTTGGGCAAAATGAAGCTTTTCTTCCTCCTGTTGCACCCCTAGACTTTGTTCCCGAAATTGCAAACCCAGGTCCCTCTGTAGCCAGTCTCTGTGGGCATTAACCTAAGACCTTAGGTGGCAGACCTCCTGATGTGCCTGTCTTCTGGTATGTAGGCCAGTCACTGGGGAGGGATCTGATGCCAGGAACTGAAATGGGGTGCTAAGATGACAGTGACACGTTGGCTTTTCATTTCTTGCGTGCTGTCACAGTGTGTGGTCATGTTAGGTTTGAAGCCTACTCTCCAGTCTTCCCAGTGAGAGTTGGTTGCTCTGATACATATTAAACTAGGGAGATTTAGTTAAGAATTTGGGCTAGTGAATGGATGAGAGAGTCACAGAGACTTTTAGTATTGGAAATATTAAAGAAAGCAGTACTAAATTTGAGATACATTTTTCTGCCCACCCAAGTTGGCCACTGTTCTTTCATTCCTACTGCTTAAATTCACTGAGTAGTAGCTCCTTTGTTGGTCTGTTAAGCATTAAAGGGACAGTACTCAGAAGCTATCTTCTGACAGTGTAGCCATTTCTCTGTAGAGATTATTCTCTTTCAAAAGTGAGCTTGTCCCGTTAGGGAAAACAAGGGACTGTTACTAGAAAGAGGGACTATTTTCTAAAATATACTAGTAAAATTTTTTAGGAGAGTAGGGACAATGTTTGAATCTCCATCTGTCTTGACATACCATTTCCATGCTGTATGTCCAACTCTTAACCAAATCTTTAATGTCCTGTCTGGTTCCTTGCCAGTTTTCTGTAGAATATATTTCCTGCCTATAGAGCAACACTCATTATCTTCCTTTGACTTTGGGTTTTTTTCCTGAATAATACTTGTTTTAGAAATTTGAAGCTGTTTGTTCAGAATGATCCAGAAGTTTGCAGAGTAGCTGAAAGGACAGTTAGGCTTGTGGTCCTGACTCTGACCTTGAAATGGGAGGATATGAGGTTGGAAGGAGATGGTGCTGCAGAGAGCCGAGGGAAGATGGTAAGGCGAGTTAGGGATTGTGTTAGCATGAACAGACAAGAGGTAAAGAAGTTTTACCAAAAAGCAGATGATACAGAAGTAATGTGTTAGGCTTTGACAAATGCTAGCTCCTTCTCAGAGACTTGATTTTTAGTTTTTGAATAGTTTGCAATAAAAGAAGGCACATGTCCTGCCACATGATGATATAGCCCCTCAACTAATTTTGCCACCATTATTAACCAAAAGTATTTGAGTTCCTTTGTAAGTTAGAACCCATTGTTTTAGAAATCTCAATATGGAGATTCAAGGTCTCAGGAACTATAAACCATGTAAGATTACCTTAGTGTACCCTAGAACTCAGTTTGAAGTATCACTGGATTAAGCCTTTTTGTACCATTTTTATCTCTGTCTAGTATAAAGTAGACCACCTCAAGACATAGTATCCTCACAACAAAGGGTTGGAGTGTAGAATCGCATTTCTGCCCTGCAGGGAGAAGACATAGGCCTGCAGGAGTTACTGGAAAGTCAGTGAAAGCTTTTAAAAAAAAAAAAAGAAAAGCTAGAGCTGATGAGAGCCACACCCTGGAACTCCCTGTGCTTCCTTGGGGGGCATCTGTGCATGGTAGCCTGTTCTTTTCTCCACAGGCTCCTGAAAGTCAAACCAGAGGAAAGACTCACCATTGAAGGAGTGTTGGACCACCCCTGGCTCAACTCTACCGAGGCCCTTGATAATGTGCTACCCTCTGCTCAACTCATGATGGATAAGGTTTTGAATGATGCTTATTTTGTTGACTGAGAAGGCTGTGTTGAGAGGGAAAGCTCAGGCTTGACTCAGTAAGAGGTTAAAGGCAAAATAATGGAGAGCACACTGTCTTTCTCAGAGGAACATCTCTGGTTTCCTGAAAATCAGGAAAGAACTTCTTTCCATAAAAGACTAGACCAAAGTCTGATAAATATACACTAATGGAATGCTCAAAGGAATATCCTCCATATTTATGTTGTGGTTTGCAGGGCACAGAGCCGTATAAGACACTCTTCGCTGAGGGCCTTACACAAAACTGGTTAGGAACTTAAGGCCAGTACACACAAAGAGGGCACATTTCAGACATCAGAAACTTTGTAGGTTAGGATCAGGTTGAGGTCAGATCAGAATGTGAATGTTATGAGAATTCAGAAAAAGAACACCTCCAAAAGGGGGTGTTATTTGCCCAGTGAAAAGGCAGAAACCCTCACATTTACTAACCATCTACTGTGTAGCAGCTTTTGAGCTCTTTCACAGACAGGTTCAGGCATGAGCTGTCCTGGAGGAATTTCAGTAGACAGTGAAGAACATGAGCAAAAAACTAAGAGACCAAAGTGCATCAGTAGGAAAGACAGCCTGGCCTCACTAATGAACAGTCAGGGAGACAGGTATGGCTGGACCAGGTCTTGCAAGTAGAAAGTGGGTTTAAGTCTTAGTGGGGTGCAACTGAGAGGCCACGTGGATTTTTTGAGAAGAGTTTTGCTACTGGGAATGTATTTAGGAATGGTCAGTCAGACTTGCAGACTTGTTAACTTATTACCTCTGCAGTGGTCTAGAAGTTAAAGGGTGGCTCTGGGAACAAGAAATAGAGGTAGAGGATAGGCCCAATAATTGTGATGAAAAATTTCTGTAGTTTTTTATGATGAGTAGATGTAAGGAGATAGTAGCTGGTTTAGATAGTGATACCACTGGTAAACAGGGAAATCAGGAAGGAGGCTGCTTTGGGTGAGGTAGTTTTGTAGGCTTTAGGTATTACCTGAGGTAGCAGGGGGATATTGGAATGTATGAGACGTGTACTCATTCAAGGTTAGTGACACAGACTTGGGCATTACCAAAGAGTGGGGTTAAAGTTTGAAAAAGAGTAAGTGAATAGAAAAAAAAATAATAATAAGTTTAGCAGGAGAATAGAAGAAAAAGAAGAGCTGGAAGGAACAGAATTCTCTGCCATCTCTTTGATTTGTGAGTGGTTATCTTCCTGGCTTAGATGTGCCCAGTTGTCCAGAAATGATTTGGCCAGTCCAAAGTCCAAAAGAATTCCTAGATCCTGCTGTCAGCCACATGAGGTTGCAGTGTGACATTCCTTAAGCTCTTGGAAATGAAGAAGTCATACTGCCTTTTGGAGTTACTTAAAAAATCAGTACATAATGAAGCAAAGTCTGAATATGCAGAATCTTTTTGTTTGTTTGTTTGGTGCTGGGGATTGAACTCAGGGGCTTGTGTGAATATGCAGAATCTTAAAGAGTGGTTCCTGGGCCTAGAAGATGATACTATAATGTGTCAGAGCATTCTCATTTCCAAAGAAATCATGTGGTCAGGATGTTAGTAGAAAAGTGGCTTTGTATACAGATGTTGAATAGCATCCATTTAAGCCCTACCTGGGATTCTGAATGCATGACCTTGCGCTATTTCCATCTTTTTGGTTGGGCCATTACTAGTAAGGAAATGGATGGGAGAGTGTAGAAGGGTATAGCTAGGACTGGCTTGGAGTACACAGGGCCTTTCAATGAGTTTGAACCCTTCTGATCTGATCTCAAGCTCAGTAAGGAACTCACTACTTTTTAGAGTTATCAAAAAGCTTACTACTTTTTTTTTTGAGTTTCACTGTATAGTTCATGCTAGCCTCCAACTACTGGCAATCCTTTTGCCTCAGCCTTCCAAGGGCTGAGATTACAAGCCTGTGCCACCACACCTGGCTTCACAACTTTGTAAAGTTGTCAACTTTTTTAGAAGTCAGATAAAAATAGAGGTATTAAAAATCAAATTCATTTTGCTATAATCTTAACTCAGACTCATCAGAGGTGAGATATGGCTTCATGTATGTGTACTGATACATGCTCACAGGTGGAAAAAGGGAACATCTTATTCTTGCAAAAACAACCTGTTGATTATTTGGCTTTCTATTTTGGTCTGCCCAAGGTGAGAATACACACCAATTATAAAGGCATAGACTTCAAAAGTTCTAGACTCCATGAATGTTATTTTTCATTATAAATTAACTGACTGACTTATCCATTGGGATGTGGTCTCAGTTCTCGATGGTCTGCCCCTTGGGCTTGGCCAGGCTCAGAGTTCTGAACCATCAGGGTTGAGGTAACTGTCTATCCTGCGGGGGAAGTGAATAAAATGCCAGTCTGTAAAGCTTCTTGGGCAGCAAGCAGCAGCCACCTTTTCTGCTGCAGTACTTACTCTCATCAGTGGCTTTGAGCACAAGCCTTGTTAGTATTTCTTACATTTTTCTTCCCGCTGCCAAGGAGGAAAGCCTAGTGGTTCTCTGAGCCCTGCTGATCCAAGAAATCCTCTGCTTATCAAAATTTGTATATCATTAGCATAAGAGTGAAACTGCCTTTTGAGTATTTTGGGCTTTCCTTCTTACTTCTTAGACTGGCATTTTAGGTACCTAGAAATGAATGTGAAAAACTGATCACAGTGTTTACATTTAGGCGGTGGTTGCAGGAATCCAGCAGGCTCATGCAGAGCAGTTGGCCAACATGAGAATCCAGGATCTGAAAGTCAGCCTCAAACCCCTACACTCAGTGAACAACCCTATTCTGAGGAAGAGGAAGTTACTTGGGTAACTGAACTTGTTTCTTTGATTCTTCATGTCTGGCATGGTCCAGTGCTAAGTGCTAAAAGCTCAGCCAGGAGTCTGCCCTTTTTTTGCTTCTTAGGAGTATAGGCAGGATAAGCTCTTTAAATAGCATCAGAAACTGGACACATTGTATAGTTATCTATCTGAAAACTCTGTTACCTTGTGTTTAGAGTTAATATCTGTCCAGAGTTGGGTTCTGAGGTTCTCACCTTGTTGTTACTTCTCCCCTAAACTTTCAAAGCACCAAGCCAAAGGATGGTGTTTACATCCACCACCATGAGAATGGAACAGATGATTCAAATGTTGCCTTGGAAAAGCTTCGAGATGTGATTGCTCAGTGTATTCTCCCCCAGGCTGGTAAGGTCATACCATTTACTAATGCTGTGTGCATTTATACATACACGTGTGTATGCATATGGTAAGAGGACTGGTTTGATTTGGTATATGTGCTGCCGAAGTGAGCACAGGAGTGGTTTGATTTGGACTTGTCTGTTTCACTTTTGTGTTACAAGAAAATAAATACATTATATAAATTAGTCTATGTCCACTAAAAAGAGTGGGAATTCAGAAATATGCTAAGTTCTGTGTTTCTCATGGTTTCCTGTGGGCTTAATTGCCACTGTTAGGTATAGCATGTAATTTTGTGTTATCCTGATTTGACAGTGAGGGCACAGAATAGAGGGTGAAGAATAAAAATATCGACACGTCAGCATTAGGTTGCAGGCTGTGAACATCATTTTCAGTCTTCAGAGTGCAGCACCACCTTTAGCTTGTGAATATAGAGAGAACACTGTCCTAGTACAGAACTAGTGCTTACTGCCATGTGACGAACAGGCAATGTGACACTGGGAGTGAGAGCTTTCTGGTTCCTTGGGAGTAAGAGCCTTTTTTCTATGTGTTCTCACCACTGAAAGGGAGGTGATGTGAGGAGCTATTCTCAACTGATGAGTATTATGCTTCAAGTATTGAGCCAGAAAATGTCTTACCAGATTCCTTGGTTTCAAGAGAACTCATGTAATATGTTTCAGCCCTTTAAAGCAAAGAATGAGCTGAAGAGAAAGAAGGTCCACTTATCTTTGTTCTCCCTCCCTTTCTTGGTCTTAGGATAGCCAGGTACTTTTGGTCAGTGAGAGGGTCTGCTAAATCCTGTTGCTCATACTGAAGGCTTTGGGGCTATTAGAATATTTATGTGAGGAGGTCAGAGTAGAAGAGTTCAGTGACCAGAAGTGGCTGATATATAATATAGGGACTAGCAGTAAAGCCAGTGTCTGGTGAAGGTTTGCACATTTAGTCATCATTTCTCAGCTAGTTGGACATCATGTCCTTCCATCTCTGACACTAGAATCCCATGATGCTGCAGGAAAAATGCAACTTCCTCTTCATCCTTACCAATAGGAGAGAATGAAGATGAGAAGCTGAACGAAGTAATGCTGGAGGCCTGGAAGTATAACCGGGAATGCAAACTCCTAAGGGATACTCTGCAAAGCTTCAGCTGGAATGGTAGGGCCCTTAATCACTCCCTTCCTCTGGAATGCAGAGAAGTGATTATCTTTAGAATATGTAGGATTTCTTTGGAGCCCTAACTGGGGTTTTTTCAGGTGAACTGAGGCTGGAATATGAGTGGAATATTGACAGAAGGGTTTGGCCCTACGTTAACTGCGCAGACATATGTGGATATGTAGTCCTTTCACTTGTTTTCCAGAATTCAAACAAATTATGCGCTGCAAATCCAACACTGGAAAGTCCCTATCACACACCACTTGAGCAAACAAATCCCAGATCACAGAACTCTTTTCACATACCTGGGCTGTGTTTACCAGGTCATTATGAACAGCACACTGAAGGGGAGGAAGAAGACAGTACCAGCAAGTTGAACTTGCTGATCTGCTAGCTAGAGAGGAGCCATTTCACTAAAGAGTAGAAGTTTGTCAGATCTGCTGCTGGTTGAATTTTTCCCTAGGGAAACAAGGTAGACAGATACATTTCCTTTTTTTTCTTTAAATTAGCATTTTTTGGACTGATTTTTACACAGTAAGTGAACATTTGAGTTGTAAACTTTTCACAGATATGAACAGACCGTGCATTACAAACATTTGTAGAGGCAAACAAAAATTAGCTCACAAGTCTGCCAGACATTGTCACAGTTGTGCTGCTGTGTGCTTACTGTGCAGTGTGATATATACAGTGTGATATATACAGTAGTACAGTAGTTCCGTGCTCATTCAGAACCCAGGATGTCCAGAAGCAAGGGGAAAAGCAGTGATGATGTGGAGGGGATTGCCAGGAAGTAGAAAACAATATATATTGTATATCTGTGTCAAAGGTGTATAAGGCTCACTTTGTCAGACTTACGAACAAATCCCACTTTCGGCTGTGCTAGGAACTTGTTCATAGTCAGGGACTTACTGTATTGTTATTCTGATTTAGCACATTACATTAGATGAGCTCCAGGATGTTCAGGGAAGGGAGCAAACTCTGACTTCATCACTGAATTTGTTTCTTGTATGTGCCATTGGAAAAAAAGGGCAGGGGTAGGAGGAGAGAGAGCTAGCCTGGCCATTCCTTTGCTTGGAAGAGATAACTTCCCTGGGAATTTTCTTTTTTAAATTTGAAATTTATCAGCAATCTAAAAAAGCGATCACATGAAGTATGCACTTTCATTGAATTTTCACAAAGTGACCACTTACAACCAGCACTTAGGTTATGCAGTAAAACATATGCCATCTTCCAAGTCATTTACTCTCTCTACTAAAGGGTAGTCACAATCCTGATTTGTACGACTACAGATTAATTTTGGCTAGTTTTGTATTTTATGTAAACAGAATCCGACAAGTCTGTTTTTCACACCTGGCTGCTTTTAGTCAGTATTGTATTTGTGAGTTCCATCTATACTGTTTTGTGTAGCAGACGATTCATTCTGTCATTATATGTACATACTATATTTACCCATTCTACTGTTGAATGGATATTTGTGGTGTTTCTAGGTTTTATTAATTAAGAAAAGGGCTACTCTAAACATCTTCTTATGCTTTTTGATCAACATTCTTCAAACTTGTTTCTCTTACATAGCTAGATCAGAATTGCTAGTCCCTGAAGGTATTCATCTGTCTGGCTTTACTAGGCACTGCCACCAGTATTGTAAAGTGGTCATATGAATTAATGAACTCCCACCAGCAGTGTTTGAGGACTCTAATTATTGTATACCCTGCTATTGTCTAACTGTTCTTATTAGTATGCAGTAGGGATATTTATTTATTTATTTATTTATTTTTTAATTTTAAACCAAGAACATGTATTGGTATATTATACATACAGTGGTCACATTCATTACATTTATTCTGTACCTATACATGATGCATCTTGGTTCTCCCCCCTCTCCCCCGCCCCTCCCCTCTGCTCCCTCCCTCCCTATTTACAGCAGGTTCATTCATCATTTTCCATATTTTCCCTTTCCCCTCTGTTTCCCCTGTTGCCTTTCTGCTTTTCCCCTTCTTTCTTTCTAGTACTCCTCTCCTCTGCACACCATCCTCCTTTTATATAATATCTATTACACCTCTTTGTCCTTATTTACAGTTATGGTTTCTCATATCAGAGAAACAATTCGATGTGTACTCATGAGTATCTGATTTATTTCACTTAAAAGTATGTTCTCAAGGAACATCCATTTATATACAAATGACTCTAGTTTATCTTTTTTATGGCAGTGTAGTACTCCATTGTGTAGAAAAACCACATTTTCTTTAGCCATTCATTGGTTGTTGGGCATTTAGGTTGTTTCCAAGACTTAGCTATTACAAATTGTGTTGCTATGAACATGGTGGTGCATACGTCATTGTGGTATGACGATTTTAATTCTTCTAGGAAGATCCCCAGTAGGGGAATAGCTGGGTCAAATGGAACCTCCAGTTGTAGTTTTTTGAGGAATCTCCATATTGATTTCCACAGTGGCTGGACCAGTCTACATTCCCACCAGCAGTGGAGGAGTGTTCCTTTTCAGTGGGGATATTTATTGACCATTTAGATTTCCTCTTTTGTGAGTGCCTATTCAAGCCTTTTGGCTATTGAGTTGTAGCTTTCCTTATACATGTGAAGTTCTTTATATATTTTGGTTATGTGTCCTTCATCAGACATACATATTTACAAAGATATCTCTCTCTTTGTAGTTTGATTTTATGTTGTTGTAGTGAATTTTGGACTTGTATTAGCAGGTTAATGGAATAGCTCAGTTGCTGTCTGAAAAATGGGGGGGTCCAGACTGCTTTTGGTCAGTGTTGGGGGTAGTTCCTGCATTGGTGAGAGTGAGTTTGAGACTGGTCAGGGGTACCTTATTAGGTTCCTGTCCAGAGGCCATCACCTCTCAGTTTGAGAACTGACCTTGTTTTTTTCTTGAGTTTCAGGTCATGGATTCACAGATAAAGTAGACCGACTAAAACTGGCAGAAATTGTGAAGCAAGTGATAGAAGAGCAAACCACTTCCCATGAATCCCAATAATGACAACTTCAAACTTTGGGTTTTTTTTAACAATTTTAAAAAATATTGCTTAATGTATAAAGTAATTTTTATGTAAATTAATAAATCATAATTTAATTTCCACATTGTTTAAAGTTGCTATATAGATTTAGGTACAGAATTTACTAATAGTATAATTATTGTTTTTAAGAAAAACTCAATTGCTAGAGACATACTATTACTTTAGGACTGTTTAGTCTTGTATTTGTAAGATGATAGATGGTATTGTCAAACAAGATTGATTTATTTGTAATAAAGTATTTAAAAACTTGCCAGAGGCAGATACAGGACCAACTATACTGACCTTTCTGCATAATGAACAGTCAAATCAAATACTGTGGAATCTGGTTTCAATTGCTCTGTATATTTACTTTCTACTCCATTGGTAGGTTAGCTCTAGTGCCAAGAAATTTTTGTGTATCTCTTTAGAGACTACCTGCTGGAATTCACAGGATGCACACTTGGGGGCTTGAGGAGCGAGTTCTCACAATACAAGAAACAGGGAGCTGTGCCATCATTTTTCTTGTACCTAATTCCCCAGAGAAAAGTGACATTTCCTTTTTGGCATATTTGTTCAAAGGGTATTGATGCATTTCTTAAATCTAATGGAATTCACTTTGGGGTTTATTTTTTACAGATTTAATGGGTGCTTCCCTTTCCCCTTCTCTGAGCTCCCACTTGTTCTCTTCCTTTCCTCTCCTCCCTCACTTGCTCTATCACTTTGCTTTTCCTTTCTCCTCTGCTTCACTTTTTGGAGTGCTTTTCCTGAGAAAGTTATATATAATAGAAACTGTACTATTAGCTTAGCATCTAAAGGTATCTAGTATTTTTAGCTGCTCTTTTTCTCTGTAATTGTCTTCCTGAATTTCTTACTGGCTTCCCCTGGGCTGTATTTATTTTCTTCAGTACCTTTCATTTTCAGGAAGCATGGTTCTGGCTCAGAATACAGCTGTTTGACTAAAAAATTCTAGTTTTCTGTTGTACATATGGACACAACTCTATTTTTAAGCAGTATTTGGTGAGTACTTAAATAGAAGAGCTGGGGCTGGGGATTTAGCTTAGTGGTTAGAGTGCTTGCCTTGCAAGTACAAGGCCCTGAGTTCAATCCCCAGCATCAAACAAACAAACAAAAAATAGAAGAGCTAATAGGCAAACTCCAGTTCATGGCACAGGGTAACAGGATGAGCAGTCTGAGTTACTCAGTTTTATCCCATCACATTCTCTTTAATCAAAGTTGTCCTATACAACTCATTTCTTTTCTAACTGCTATTCAGAGTGGCATTTGGTTAGTATGTCCCATATGTGTGAGACTGAATGTGGGAATGTATGATAACACATAGTGTCACTGGGCATGGTGGTACATGCCTGTAATCCCAGCACTTGGGAGGCTGAGGCAGGAGGATTGTGGTGAGTGCAAGGCCAGGCTGGGCTGCATAGTGAATTCAAGGCCAGAATGAACTACATAGGGAGACCCTGTCTCAAAAACAAAAAAAAAAAAGAACAACACATGGTATCTTTTAAGAATTACATTATTACACTGATTCCCTTTTGTCTTACAGAGTATGCAATTCAAGGTATTTTTTTAAGGGAGGGTCAATAATCTTAGGTGACTGATAACTCTTACAAGTAGAAACACTGCAAGAAGAACAGATAGCAAAATCTGAGTGAGGCAGCAAAGAAAAACAAGAATTTTTTATGTTTACCAACCAGAAAATTCAGCTGAGTTGAATTAAGAACTTAGCTTTTCATTAAAACGCAGTCTTACAGATCATTTTTTGCAGTCAGGGAAAACTCTGCACTTATTTCTACAACATCTGAACATCTGTAGTGTTTCTGTCATAGGACAGAAGTACAGCATTCCATGGGGAGAGAAAAGCAGTAAGTACCTTTGTTACTCTTCTTCAGAGAAAAAACCTTATAGTATACCGAGTCTATAATTTTTTTTTCTTTTTCGGTGCTGGGGATCCAGTCTATAATTAACTTACCAAAATTATTATTTAGGTATACTCTAAAGGCTTGGATGATTATCTTTGGTGTGGTGAGTTTTACACATGATGTAAAAGAGTATGCAAAATGATGCTTCCTTTTTGAGCATCAGTTGCCCATGTTTCCGTTACTTCAGGCTGAATTCATCTGGCCTCCAAAATGAAAGCTGTATCCAGACTTCCAGTGGAATGCTGGAAGTTTGAAAACCCTGGAGGATACCCCAGGTGTTGTAACTGAAAAACAGGTCTTGTCTTGTAGAGTTCCTTGAAAACATCCCAAGAGGCCCAGCACTGTTGTCTTCAAGGTAGAATTTTGTTTGTGTGTGTGTATATATATATATATATATACACACACATATACTTACAGTATATTCTTAAGCTAATAGTAAATTCCACTTTTAACATATGAGTCAAGTGCCAATAGTGCAAAAGCCACACATAACTGGAAATGAAATTGTATCTTGTGTTTTATAGTTTGTCTCTCTAACCCTTAAACCTGTGGAAACATGAAGAACAGTTCTTAAAAGTAGTAGGTTTCAACCTCCAGTTTCTCCACATTTGCTAACCTTCTGCTTATTAAAAAACTATTAATAGTCACTCAAATACCTTTAGATTTTTCCACAGTTATAAGTCTGCTTAATGTAGAACAACATGTGTCTTTTTGGCTGTAACATTGTATGACCATGGAGAATGCCTGTCAGAGGAATTGCTTTTTTAAAAAAGAGTTTAGGTTGCTTGTATTTTGGGGGTGTGTGGTGTGGTGTTGGGGATCAAACTCAGAACTTTGCACTTGCTAGGCAAGCACTCTACTACTGAGCTAAATCCCTAGCCCCTTGTTTTTTGAGACAGGGTCTTGCCATGAACTTACTATATAGCCCAGGCTAGCCTTGAACTTGCAGCGATCCTCCTGGCTCAGCCTTGCAAATGCTGGGATTATAAGTAGGCACCACCATGCCCAACCTTGTTGCTTGTAGTCATGTAAGAAAGAACAGGTAAAAGTTGGATAGCAGGTACTCTTGATCAAAGAAATCAAAAGATTTAGGTCAGATCTTGTGTGTCAATGCCCATATGTACTTATCAAAGAAAATGTGTTTGAATTTGAGAATTGGAAAATTGGATACTTCATTTTTAATTATAAATTTTTTAAATTTAAAAACTAGAGTGTTCTCCCATTATTGATTCTTCTTTTTTTTTGTTGTTGTTGTTCTATTAAATGGCTTAACCTAATTTTTGCCTTACCTCCTTTGGTTAGACACAGAGAAACACTTTAAAATTTTTGATAATTTCCAAAATATATAATTTAAAGAAGTTTGCTCTTACATAAGCTATAAAAAGAAAAGAAGTTCAGCTGGAAATCATTTCACCTTTATTGCCCTTATTTCACTCTTACTGTATAAATTTTTAAATGGGTTTATGATGACAGTATGAATGTTAATGAACTATTTTACTATTTGTACCAGAAATTAAGTATTATTAGTTGAAGATAGATAATGATGTACCTGAGATCTTATGGTACCCTATGATTTCTTTCTGAATTAGGGCATTTCTCCATTTTCTGGTATTACCATAGTCTACCTTCTATTTTAAAACTTTTATGCTGTAAATATTTGACTTAAAATTATTTTTATGTAAGATAAAAGATGTAGACTTAGATAATTTTAGAATGCACGGGAGAATGAATAAACGGGCAGGGGATTGATAGACAGGGCTTCTTTTTTTTCTTTTAAATTCATAATACTAAACACAATCAAGGAAATTAACATTCAAAACCAAATCCAAGTACTTCCAGAAATTAGGATCAATTATGGTTATAAAAATGAAATTTTTGGAGTTCTTATGTAGTTCATTTTTATTTTCTTGATGAAATGGTAACTAGATAACTGATTAATCAGTTTATTTTTATCACACATTTTGCTATTACATTGAAGCAGTTGGGAAGAACTGAATTTTGATACCTTATATATTTCCATGCTGAAATAAGATAATTTCATTCAACACTTAGGCCTGTGCCTTAGGAAAAATACTTGGTAGAGAAGAATTGTATTTATAGGCAGATAAAAGATGTCTAAACTCATTTCTTATGAACAAAGGATAATGATATCCAAAGGCTATCCACATACAGTTTTTCTTGAATTAAAGGGAAAAAAATTATGCACAAAGGAGGGCTGAACTGAGAAACAGTACCCTGAATACTGTAGAAAGGAAGACAAAAAGCAGTGGGCAACAGAGAATCGTGCCTTCCTCAGAGATCCCTAGAGAATCCTTACCGCCTTCCCCCAGGCCCCCTTCAGAATGTTGGGTTTTAAAGAATAAGCAAATTAACAAGTATCAGGAGTCCTGTGGCCTGGGGAGAATAAAAGATAACTTGCCCGCATTAAATTACTGGCTCAATCACTACCAGTCTTCTATTTGGGACTGACCATCAAAGTAATTTAGCCAAGGAACATTAAACCTGTTGATCTTAAAAGAAATTCCTGTACTACAGATATTACTGAAGACCAGGAGGAAGCAAAAATAGAAAGTGAAACAGCCTGAAGACGCTAAGATTCAGAGTTGGACAGCAACCACCCATGAAGGAATCAGCATAGATCTGGAGATAATACACAAGTCTCTGAAGGTTTCAAGTTGGAGAGCAGCTGCTGATACACATAGACTTGCCTCCTCAACTGATTTATTTGGACCATGTCAGTGGCAGCATCACTGAGACACTCTACCACCATCCTACCTTCTCTACAGAAAAAGCAAGTAGTCTTGGAGGAAGCTAAGATAAACTTAAAGATTTGGGATGCCCAAAAGTAGAACCAGAGGCTAAGGCCAGCACCAAGACATTCATGTTTTGTGCTAGGGATCTTCATGCTGTTGGTAATGTTTCTGCCCAGCATGTACTGTTTAGGACAAGTACGTTACTCTTCCTATGAAATAGTCATCCCCAAGAGTCTGACGGTCAAGGGAAGCGAAGACCCAGTGGAAAAGACATCTTATGTGCTACCTATGCAAGGCCGGAAGCAGCTGGTTCACCTGAAGGTGAAGACAGACTACTTTGTGAGTGACTTTCCAGTCTACAGTTACCACAACGGCACCCTGGGGCAAGAAATACCTTCCATCTCACATGACTGTCACTATGAAGGCTACATAGAAGGAGTGCCAGGATCTTTTGTTTCTGTCAACACCTGTTCAGGTCTCAGGGGCATCCTGATTAAGGAGGAAACGTCCTATGGCATTGAGCCTATACTCTCTTCCAAACAGTTTGAACACGCGTTATACACTATGGCACGCCAGGCGTGAGTCTCCTGTAGCGCCTCTCCCAGAGACAGCCAAGTGGTGGCCACCAGCCAGCAGCAAG
>PVJO010010630.1:0-63333 GCA_004026905.1 Hystrix cristata
GCTGCTTGCCTGCTTCCCTACGGGATCAATATTAGCCAAGCAGCTATACTCGGAATCCTGCAGGTTGATCGCAGTGTGACCCCCGTTGTGCCCACGTTGTGACTTTGCTGTGTAAATTACCCCTGACAGGGGGCCTCGGTGGCCACCCACTTTCAGGACCCGCCTGTCTCTCAGGAGCTACCTCTCCATAAACCTTTCCGACTTGTAACCGCCCTTGTCCTTTGGAATTCATTCTTTGATTTCAGGGCACACGAACTCAGGACATGTGACATCTAGCAGGTTGGCAGTTACATCTATATCAGGAGGATTGCTTTGAGTTTGAGGACAGCCTGAACTACACAGCAAGGCCCTGTCTCAAAAAAAAAAAAAATGGAGTTGAAGATTTAGCTCGATGGTAGAGCACTTGCCTAGCAAGTGCAAGGTCCTGAGTTCGATCCCCAGCAACCCCCCCCCCCCAAATAAAGAGGGCTTCCAGCACTCGACCCTGGAGCTGAAGCTTACACACAGGGGTGAGGAGTAGGTAGGCTGAGAAAAAGAGTAACCAAATAAGAAATACAGGCAGTTGAGTGCTCCTTATATGAAATGCTTAGCGCGGATGTGTTTCTGATTTTGGATTTATTTTTCAGATTTTGGAATATTTGCACAGACTCAATGAGACCCCTGAGGGTGGAGCCCAGGTATAAACGTAAAACTCAGGTGTGTGTCATGCACATCTGACGCACCTGGTCTGAAGCTAACGTTATACAATATTTTAAAATAATTTAGTGCCTGAAACACTGTGGCATTTTCCACTTGTGGTATATTAGCACTGAAAAAGTTTCAGATTTTTGCGGGGCATGGAGGCACACGCCTGCAATCCCAGCACACAAGAGGCTGAGGCAGGAGGATTGCCATGTGTTTGAGGCCAGCCTGGGCTTTTTGGATTAGGGATGTTGAATCCATACAAAACTAGACAAGGGGTCTTGGAGGGACTGAGGAAGGAAAGAGCTTGGGAACCTCATCAGCCACCTGACCTGTGCACCTCCACAGTTTCTTCTTAAATAACAGCGTTGCTCCTCGGCCTCTGAGGGGCGCTTGGCTTTTTAGTCAGGAAAAACAATTTTCACTGCAAATGCTTAGCGCTAGAGCAGCGATTCAGAGTTTGCCTCAATGGTAGGGAGGTGAGATTTGTAAAGAGCAAAAAGCACTCTGCGTTCTCTGCCTCCGGACTTCGAAATGCTTAGCTGACGTTTGCAAAAACGCCAAGGTTGCCCTGGAAAAGAGAGAACACGGGGAGACCCAGCGAAGCCGGCCA
Organism: Hystrix cristata; assembly: GCA_004026905.1. NCBI lineage: Eukaryota > Metazoa > Chordata > Mammalia > Rodentia > Hystricidae > Hystrix > Hystrix cristata. The sequence continues at coordinate 1,295 of PVJO010010630.1, forward strand.
CCGTGGGGAAGGGGCGGAGACCTCGCTTTTCCGTCGGGATCCTGACCGCGCAAGAGTCGGCAGTCGGGCTTGGCTGTGCGAAGGGAGGGAAAGACATGAGGAAAGCAGGTGGTTGGTTTGTCATTTGTTTGTGCGCATGGGAAGGTGTGATCCATCGAGGTGTGTTTATTTTAGATCTTCGCAAACTTTCATTGGAACTTCTTTTTGTTAGTGTGTTTGCAACACATGATAGTTACGCATTATAACAAAACCACAAAACTACCCGGTGTAGTGGCGCCTGTAATTTTAGAACTTGGGAAGCTGAGGCAGGAGGAACGTAAGTTCGAGTCCAGGCTGGGCAACTAAGTGGCACCGTCTTTAAAAAAAAAAAAAAGAAAAAATTAAAAAGGCTGGGGATGGAGCTCAGTGTAAAGGCTCTGAGGTCAATTCCTAGGACAGGAGGGAAAAAAAAAAAGATACATTTGGTCTTTGTCCCCGGCACCCGCAGGGGAAACCGGTGGCGTTCCCTGAATGGCAGAAGAGACTGTTGTTATTCCTCATAAGCCCTTTCCAGTGAGATGAGCAAGGAGAAGGGCAGAGAGCAAGCGGTCCGGGAATCAAGCGCGGTTCACCCCGAAATCCCACCCAATCCCGCTCGTCCGCTGTGGGCGTGGCCCGACCAGGCATTCAGCCCTCCCCCGGCCCGCGCCCCGCGCCTGCCCGCAGATGCGCTCCGGGACCTCCAGGGTCGCTGAGATTCGGGGCGACGTCGGCCGCCCCGCCCAGTGACCAGCGTCTGCAGCCACGTAAAATCTGAGTAGGAGATCCGCGGGTGGGATTCCCAAAGCAAAACCCGCTGTAAAGTAAAACAGACGGAGACTACTACTCCAGGCCGCTGCAGCAGGGAGAGAGGACAGAACTCAGCTGGAACCGGCTCCGCAGAAACCAGGGCGGGAGGGTTGTAAGAGCTGTGGTGAAGCAGTGGAAAAGCACTGGGGATACTGGGGAAGTCAAAGGCCATCTGTGCTTGCTAATCGGCTGTCTTTGAAAGTAAAATAAAGCAGGGTGTGGTGGCTGCAGGCCTGTGATCCCAGCATTCAGGAAGCTGAGGCGGGAGGATCGCCGTTGAGTTCGAGGCCAGCCTGGAATACACACCAAGACCCTGTCTGAAAAAACCAAGAAAGAAAGAAAGAAAGAAAGAGAGGGAGAAAGAAAGAGAGAAAGGAAGGAAAGAAAGAAGGAAGGGAAGGAAGGAAGGAAGAAAGAAAGAAAAAGACAGGTGCTGGGGATTTAGCTCAGTGATTAGAGTGTTTGCCTTGCAAGCGCAAGGCCCTGAGTTCGATCCCCAGCACAAAAAAAAAAAAAAGAAAAGAAAAGGAAAAGAAAAACAAATGTTCATATCTTTATGCTGGGAGGTGGTGTGCAAGTTGGAGCAGGGTGTCCACTAAGGAGGTGTCTGCTCTCCCCCACCCCCCAGACCACTGGTCTTCGACTTTGGCTGTACCCTGGAAACATTCAGGGAAATTCAGAAACTCCGGATTCCTCCTGAGGTCTCAGGGAGAGTCTGCTTTAGTTGGTCTGCAGTGTGGCCGGAGTGTCAGGGATTTTTAAAGCTCTGTGGTGATTTTGATGTGCAGCCCATTTGGAGAACCACGCACTAAAGAGTCAAAGAGATTTGAGAGACATTGAGAAGTGGGGGAGGGATTTTAAGGCGTTGGGGGAGCTGTAAGTCTAAAATCCACATGGCAGGCCAGGCAAGCTGGAAACTCAGGCAGGATTTCCATACTGCAGGCTCAACGGAGAACTGCTTCTTACACAGAAAACCCTGGTCTTTGTTCTTGAAGCCTTCAACTGGCTAGATGAGGCTCACCTGACCCTCCATTTTGGAGAATAATCTCTTTTACTCAGAGTCTACAGACTTAAGTGTTAATCACACCCAAAGAATGCCTTTATCAGCTGCATCTGATGGTGTGCACACTGTAATCTCACCACCCTGGGAGGCTGGGGCAGGAGGATGGCAAGTTTGAGCCCAGTCTGGGTAATTTAGTGACTTAGCAAGAACTTGTCTCAAAATAAAAAATAAGAGGGCTTGGACTGTGGTGCAGTGAGAAGCTCCTGCCTGAGTCCAATCACTGAAGGGAAAAAAAAAGGACTCCACTCCATCCCAAAAGACTCTTATTTCTTGTTTGTTTGTTTATTTTTGTTTTTTGTTTTTTTGTTTGTTTTTTGTTTGTTTTTTAAAATGGCATCTTGCTATGTAGTCCAGTGTGGCTTTGAGAAACCTTCCTCCCTCAGCCTCCCAAGTGCTGGGATTATAGGCATGTGCCGTGTCATCCAGCCAGAGACCCTACTTCTAATTAAGGCCAGGTTCACAGGTCCCAGGGGTTAGGACTTCATCATATCCTTTTTGGGGGACACAATTTGGCCCATGACACCCTCCATTTCTGAATAGCCCTCTTTCCAGACTCTTTCCTGTCTGAGTCCCATCTAATCTGTCTCCAACTCTAACCCTCACATGGCTTTGGAGCCTCACCCCAAAAGTGAGGAAGAGGAGCTGGGCTAGGGGTGCATCCCTGTTATCCCAACACTGTGGGAAGCTGAGGCTGGAAGTCACAAGTTCAAGCTCAGCCTGGGCAGTCAGTGAGACTTAACGAGACGCTGTCTCAATCAATCGATCAATCAATCAGTCAAAATGAAGAAGAGGAATAAGAGGGGTCTGTGCTAAATGCTATTTGGCTAACTAGGGTTTGCTTCTCGAGCCCTGTTACAGTAACCCCGCATCCCGGTTTGGGGCTGCTGCTCCCTCTGCGGGGCTCAGAGTGGAGGGGCGGAGGCGCTGTAGCTTAGCCCTGTACAGGTCCTGAATTCCCCAGGAGGTGACACCGGCCACACAAACGGCACAGGTGCCTGGGGGATTCTGCTCTGGGCTGGAGGGTCACATGGTGACTTCCAAGAACTGTAAACTGTACTTGACATTTTTAAGGGCAAGAACAGAGAGTTTCATCCATCAGTCTTCAGACACAAGGTGACCACGTTCAACTTTCACTACAGTTTTCTCATGTCACCAAGTGAGTGCCTTCGAGTCCCAGGAGCCCCAGCACGTGTCCTGTTGCTTCTAATGGCTCTGAAATGGGGCAGACAGCAGGGGCTGGTCGGTCCCAGAGGAGCGCGGGGTGTGTGTGTGCGTGTGACGGCTAATATGACTGCCTTTGGTCAGTTGCATGTGAGGCATAAAAGATAAGCAACTGATAGGAGGACACTAGTAAACACTCGTCACCTCTGTCCCCAGTGCCAAGGGCTGCTGTCTCTGAAGACAGGAGGCGCTCAGAGCTGGGGGACACTCTTCAGCTCCGTAGCTCACACTGCTGGCTTTAGGCTGATACCCATCTTCAACGCTCATTTCTCCACCAAGTCACCAAGCATTGTCCCAGGTGGACAAGGAGACACGGTCTCCGGCTTTGAGGATCACATGGACCAGCAGGGGACACGAGAGAGCACCGTGAGACCATCCCCACGCACACACCAGGTGCGCTCGGCATGACGTGGAGGGGGGCCGGTGGGGAGACCGTGTGGAGGGCGCCCTGGTTTGGGGCTGTACGGCCGGAGGGGTGAGTCGTTGTCTGAGCTGGGAGATATGGGGCAGGATGTAGTTTGGAAGCGGAAGGTGGACTTGGGTGCCCCAGGGACAGGCATGTGGAAGCGTCTAGCATAAAGCAGGACACACGAGGCAGGAAGCCGGAAGAGAGGTTTAGAGTGAGGGGCAGATTGGGAGGGCACGAGGAGGAGCCACTACTCCCAGAGGGAGCTCAGGGAGGTTGCTTCAAATACAGGTTTCCCTGTGACTTAAGTATGACGAGGCCAACAGGGCAGGAGATGACTGTCACTGAAAGATAGTGTCACAGGTCCCAAGAGGAGCCGCAGGGGACACATGAGGAAGCTCCAGTGCCTGTCAGGAGGCAGAGGCGGGCCAGGGAAAACATGAGCAAGAGACTTCTTACGATTTTGAGGCCAGGAGGTCAGGACAGGGCAGGGCGAGCAGGCCGAGGGTGGGCTCTGGAGCACAGTGGCCAGGTCAGTGGTGGCCAGGGCATGTGGCAATGGCTGCAGGGTGACAGCCTGAAAGGGCTGTGGTGAGGGTGAGGGCTCCGGGTTGGTTGGTTTGGTTTGAAGAGAGTGCTCAGGGGACTTGGCCAACCTGAGGGTGGGGTGCAGACTCCCCAGGGTCGCCAGGCCCCAAGATGTCACAGTGTCAGCACACAGAAAATACAGACCAGGTCACGGAAGCGAGGAAAGGACCAGGAGGATATCGATGTCCAAGGGGGAGGATCACACAGGACAGGAACTGTCGCCAAAACCCAGGGAGCCAGGCGAGCAGCTCAGAGAGGAGCCATGGAGGACAGAAGCCTGACATTAGAGAGCTGAGGAAATACAGATTGTGCGTGTCAAGATTTGTTTTTTTTGAGACAGGGTCTCACTGATGTACTCCAGGCTAGATTTGAACTTGGTACGTAGCCCGGGGTGGCCTCGAACTCATGGTGCTCATCCTGCCTCGGCCTCCCAAGTGCTGGGATTACAGGCGTGCACCACCAATGCAGACTCTAACATTTTTTTTTTTTTTTCACTAGAGAGAAAGAAGCTGTTGTGGTTGGCAGTCTGAGTGGCAGGGGTCAGTCAGAGGCAAAGCAGACGATACAGAAGAGGGAAAGGAGACAGCAGAGATGGGGCCTGGATGGAGCTCGTTTTAGAAAATGGCACTGGAGGGGACCATGCTGCTGGGTGGGTACCAGGGAGGCATCTCGGCCTCCACCTGACCCATCTACGGTAACTGAGGTCAGCCGTGCAGGCACACTCTTCAAACTTTCTCCGGATCTTTATTCTCCATTCTCAAATGAAGCGGTTTTGAGTGTTAAGATGATGCCAGGAACACGGTGTTTAAGAAAGAGGTTCAGAAAACAGGCCCACGCTCCCCTTGTCACTGGTCCCTGCAGCAGGCCTTGGGCCGGGTGGAGCAGGGCACTGTCATTTCTCAGAAAGGCCACACTTGTCCCAAGCACCATGACCAAAGGGGTAGGAGGGGGCTGCCCAAATGTCAGTGGTGTCCACGGCCCAGGTGTGTCTGGCTGGCTCCTCTCTGTTCCGGTGGTAAGTGTCACTGTCGCTGTGGGGTGCTGGGTCACTTTATCAGCAGTACAGTCCTTACTTCCAGCCCTGAGTGTGTCCCATAAATCCGTGTGTGGAAGTCTTAACCCCTGCGCCTCAGAATGTGACTGTACTTGGAGCCAGAGCTTTTAGAGAAGAGACGAAGCTAAAACTTGGTCCCTAGGGTGGCCCTAAGCCAGTCAGACTTAGATGAGGAAGATTTGGACACAGATAGTCATGGAGAAAGACGGCCTCCCACCAGACAAAGGGAGAAGACACAGGAGGAAGCAGCCCTGCTGGCACTTTGTGCGGGTGGCGAAGAAACATTTCTGTAATTTAAGTCTCCAGCCTGTGGCACTTTGTTATGGCAGCCAGAACTGACTAATGCAGTGTTATTTCGAGTTAGGGTCTCTCTTTGTAGCACTAGCCTCAAACTCACAATCTTCCTGCCTCTTCCTCCTGAGTGCTGGGATTACAGGCACGCACCACCGTGGATGGCTAATGCAATATTCTTAATCTTTCTACCCTATTTAAAGAAAATAAATGGTTCTTCCTCTCTCCTTTCAAACTTCACGCCTCCCATAAGCTGTTGAAAGAAGTGAAAATAAAGCAAATGTTTTGAATCCCATGTATTTCCCAAGAACCAACCCCGTCACATGTGGAGTGGGGGTGGTGTGTAGTCTGGGGAGGGATCCACAGGTGGCCCCATGTTGGGCAACCAGGCCGGGTGGCTGGGAGTAGCAGGTGGTCCCCGTGAGAATTCTGTGCCCAGGGAGCCGGGTACACTGTGCAGTTCGGCCGTCTTTTTCTTTTCTAGGTCAAGTTTATGTCCGAATGTATTGACCACATTTCTTGTGGTGATCTGTCCCACAACTTCGAGAATATTCTTCCCACTGTTTTATGACCTATGAACATTTTCCCGCTTGCTTAGCACTTCTGTAGAAATCAGTTAATCTTATCTCTTGGTTTATCTTCTTGCTCAGTGTTTATATTCTCAGAATTCTGTTCATGTGTAAGGATGGGACGGAAAAGGCCGAGTCTTGTGCCCCTGCGGGCAGCCGGAGGAGTGAAGGGCAGGGTCCAGGTTCCTTGTGAAGAGCTTCCCACCTCCCGCCAGCGTCTGGGCCAGAGGGCCTCGTCTGAACGGGACAAACTACAGCGTGGCACTGAGGTAGCTGCAGTGAGTCACTGGTGGCCTCCTGGTTTCATCTGTGCAAAAGGAACATCAGTCAACAAGATCTTTGATGTCCCCGCCAGCTCTGAGGACGGTGATTTCTGGGCAGGAGACCAGTAAGTGTATCAGAACCCTGATTTCCCCATGAGTACATGGGTTTTGCCATGCATTTGTCTTACTGTACCTTTTTTTATTTTGTTGGTTTTTCGAGACAGGGTCTCAGTATGTATTCCAGGCTGGCCTTGAGCTCACTATGTAGCCCGGGCTGGCCTTGAACTCACAGCAATCCTCCTGCCTCAGCCTCCTGAGTGCTGGGATTACAGGCCTTCATCACCATGCCAGCTTGTCTTACTGTATCTTTAGTGGCTTTTCGATTCGGTGTAAGTGGTCTGTCCCCAGTTACCTCAGAGAACTGTCACTGGTATTCACCCAAGAATCCCTCATCTAAGACCAGAGTGGTGGTAGCGGGCCTGGGAGCCACACAATGCTAGAGACAAAAGCCCAGGGGACGGGAGGGCCGGGCCAGGGAGAATCCAATGTCCCGTGTGCTCCAGGTTGGTGGCTGTCTCCACCTCTCCAGTCTTCTGCTGAGGTTCCGACTGGTATCTTAGCAAAGGCCAAGCATCTTATGGCCTGCAGCATCTTAGGGGGAGAGAGTGCATGGTCTCCAACCCATCGTCGGAAGTTGGGGGACACTTCTCAGTGTGAGGACCCTTGTACCTGGTTTTCCACTCTGCTTGCAGTGTCTTACAAGCGCATGCGTGGCTGGGGCTGAAGTGTGGGTTTGGAAGTTGAGCTGGGCTCCATGGGAGGCGTCCCAGCCTTGTGTCGCCCTACAGTGTCTCCCAGGGACTTCCCCCTTCCTGCCAGAGGAAGAGGAGGGAGGGGCTGCCCGTGCTCCTGGGCCTAGTGTGGGCAAGAGGAAGAGACCAAGGCAGTTCCAGGACACCTGAGGTCTACCCACTGCCCAGGTGTGCAGCGGCAGAGGGAGAGGGGACAGCTGTGGCGAGGGCAGGGCAGCTGTAGAGGGGCTGAGGACAGGCCCGGCCTCAAGCCCACCGGGTCTGTGGTGCAACCCTGGTCGGGTTACCCTGCCCCTCTCCGACCCAGTCTCACGCACCAGAATGCTCCCGCTAGTTCAGTCACTTTACAGACATGCAACCACCTGAAGTAAAGGTCAGACATATACATGCTTGGGGAGGAGGGTCTCAGTGACAGCCAGGGCAGGGTACATAGCAGGTCCAGAAGGGCTGTCCCCTCAACTGTGCTGAGGAGGGACTCTGGCTTAACTGATTGGGGGCCACATGGTGCTTTTACTCCTTTTTTTCCGGTTTGCTGTGACGAAGGTGGAGGCTGTGGTGTATCTGGTGTGTCTATGGCCATGTGGGGACAGCCCCAGAGTTGCTGAGGTCCTCCTGTGCTGGGCTGAGGACCAGGGTGGCTCTCTAGGGAGCTAGAAGCACAGGCTTTAGGCCTATAGATGTCTGTCGGAGACCCCTCTTCCATACTCCTCCCGAAAGGGTCAGGGCTCCTCTCCCTCCCCTTACACTCCAACTGTACTCAAAGTGCCAGGGCAGCTTAGAACTTTCCAGAACATCCCAGCTTCCCTTGGACACTAGGAGGGCCTCCAGAACCTGGAGTTTCTTGGGACCGTCTGGGTTCCTGTCTACGGCTCCGGGAACTTGCCATTCTCCCTGGGTGGGGTCTGCAAACCACAACACTGCAGAGTGGATCAGCGAGAGTGGTCAGAGCGCGCCCCGCTTCAGTCCCACAGAGACCCCTTGCTAGAAGAACTCATCTACTCTTCTCTACTTCGCTTCCTACCCCATCTTTCTGCCCTCACTTCCCTAGTAAGAAGCCGGAAACTCTCAGACCTGAGTCTCCAGCCTCACTCCTCCCCGTCTCACCCTGCAGCTTCTCTTCCCGCTGCTTCCGGCACCTGAGGGCTCCTGCCTGGTTTCCCAGGTCAACCATCCTCACAGCTCCTGCTCACGACCCACCTCGGCCTGGTTCTCGGAGTCCGTCACTGGCTCTCCCCTCCTCACATTTCCACCATCTCTGCTTTCTACTTCCTTCCTGGTCCAGCTCCTGTCCTTGGGAGGGCATCTCTGCTCCCCTGTGCTCCTGGAACAGCCTCAGCTCCCCGGCTGGGCTGCCTTCTGCTGGTTCCCTCACCGCGTCCTCCAGGTGCCAGCGTGCCCGAAGAGCCCATTAACCCTCCTTCCTCTCGTTGTACCACCCAGCTTCCTCCCTTGTCCCCAGAGCAGCCCCAATGTCACTCTCCAACCTGTCCCTTTTTGGGCCAATTTCCCACTCTGCTGGCCACTTTTCCTGGCTCAAACCAGCCCCAGCCCTTCTCTGTCTGAATGCCAACTCTCATGGGGGCATCGCCAAAATTTAGCTCGAGATTGCTTCTCCATTAGACACCGCCGTACTGAGCAGGTTAGATGTTCACATGCTTCTGGCTGTTTTTCTCACACGGGCTATTTCACTTTCAGAACTCAGATTGTAGTCAGAGCCCAATCTCAGTCTGGCGTTTTCGGTCCTTCCCTTTATAGAAATGATACGTCAGTTAGGGCACTGTGAAGAAGAGAACCTGATTCTCACAAATTATATATAACTTAACCCAGCTGTTTAAGATACCTCCTAAATTTATGGTTTTAGTCACATTTCAATTTAAGAATAACTATAGGGGCATAAAATCAGGGACCCCGAAAACATCCTAGACATCACTGGGATGCCTCCGAAATGTCTCCAGTCCCCCGCTGACTTCTGAGGCAGGCTCTCCTTACGCTCTGGAGCTGTTCACTACAGATATGTTTTTCCCCCTCTTCTTTTCACATTTCACAGTCTGAAATCTGTCTGCCTGAAAATGAACCCGAGTCAGTTACCACTCATACAAGCTCAGAAGCCTGAATCTTTTCCAGCTTAGGAAACCAAATCACATGGCTCACTGGTCCCCCCCCTCTGACGCATGTCATGGGCAAGGTCTTCCTTTGGAGGGGCCACCAGCCCAGCCAGCTTTGGGGTTCCTGCCAGGGGTGTGGGCGTTCTTGGGTATCCCACGTCCTGCCCTGGGTGCTGCAGTTTGTGCGGATACCAGCGGTAAGCAAGGCATCCCCACCAGCACCCCAGGAAGGCCCCGAGAATGTGAAAAGGCAGACCGTCTGTGTAAGATCCAGAGGTGGCAATGGCGGTGCGGGATAAGGTGTGGGAGCCATGAGGAGCAGGGAGAAACCCTGAGGCTGCGTCCTCACTGTGTCACAATTCAGTCCTCAATGCTCTGCTCTCTAGAGGACTGAAATAGAGAATCACTGTGGACATGTAAAATGTGATCACATTCAGGTGGACATCCTCAGTTCTTTTCAGCTGTGAGCCCTACGTGGGCCCACTGGCTCCCCACTCGGGGAAGCGGGAACACAGCCTGTGGTTGGTCTTACACGTGCGGTGCTATGGGAAGGCGACAAGAACACTGCAGGTGTTTGTGTTTGGACGCACCTGCCCTTGGCCCGAGGAGTGGGTTTCGCCCTGGCTGTGCCCTGGTTGGTGAGTGAAGGCGACCGTCTCCACGACTACCCACTGTCCTCACTAGCCAGCTAGGAAAACCCAGATTCAAGTCAGATCTGCTGCTTGGGACCAGTAGGCCCCCAGAAAGTCATCTCAACCCCATTTGGAGCAGCCCCGTGGCCCCAGGGAGCCTGTAGATGGAACTCACTGTGGCCCGAGGCTCCAGGCTTTGGCACGGCGATGCCACTGCCCGGCCATGCCCACTGCAGCGTTCCTTATGGAGACTGGCATGCTGTGTCCGCTCCAGAAAGCACCAGGCCTTCTGCAGAGAGAGGGGCAGTCTGGCCTTTCCCCTTTCCGGTGGAACTACCTACAATGAGGTTTTACTTAGACAAGTCCAGTAACAAGTACGGAAAAGTAAAACACATTAAAAACTTTATTGAAGTATCACACATCTAAATTTGCATCAATTTGATACATTGCTGCTCTTTTCCAGGAACACACTAGTTGCACAATTTGCTGACACTGTAATCATCGACTCATTCCAGAGCTGTTCACGACCACAGCGGTACCTCAGCCTGTCACCTTCTCCCTGACTGTGTCTCTGTGGTGCGCTCCGCCTTGTGCTACTGTGGCAGCGGGGCCCGGGGCCAGGGTAGCCCTGTGGTGGGCGAGGCATCTCCCTTCTCTCCCGGGGCTTAACCTGGACCAGCCCGGCCACCGTGCAATCTGGCCAAACCCTGCCAGGCTCCAGGAAGAGACTATTCTCTTTGCTCCGTCTCCCCCCAGCCTGAGTGGCTGATTCCGGATTTTTGAGCAAAATTAACCCCAGCCGTCACGGAGTATTGCAGAACCTCAAGTCTGAACTTGGTTATTACCATTATTTTTAACGGAAGTGGGGGAAGGAGTCGGGAAATCACCGGGACTGGAGAGGGCCAGACCAGCGTGAGCCAGGCCGGGCTCCTGCGGCTCCCAGTCCTGAGGCCTGGCGGAGACTGCATGGCCCTGGGAAGTGTGGGGACCGAACAGCCAGGGAATGTGAACACAATGTTGAGGAAAAAAAGCAGTGACTAAAAACGTCCACAGAGAGTAATGCGACATGGCCTTTCTGAAGCAGGGGTGCTCTCTCCCCATCACCGTCTGACGACCAGGCGGTAAGTGGCGCAGTGCACCACAGCAGGAGCGGAGCAGGACGGCAGCAGCGAGTCCGCATCCTGAGAGCCACTCGGCTGCAGCAGAAATCTGCAATTTTAATGCATCTGAACACATTAGGAATGAGGATTCTCCAAACCAAGGAAAATGCCCAATAAAAAAATAAAGATAGAAAATACATGCTAATTTAATGGCAAACTTATTTTGATACAATGGTAACCGACTTGGAGTTAAGGACCATCCTGTCTCCACGAGAGAATCAGCAGCGGGGCCTGCTTGGTCCTCCAGCTGCGGCGGTGCAGGCCCCACGCCACTGTCATCCGGTGCTGGGCTGGACGGTCAGTGCTGCAGCAGGAAGTTGGTGGCCACATTGAGGTCATTATTTGAAGCTCTCAGGGCTTCCAAAGCATCCCCACGGGAAAACCCCATCTCCATAAGCCGGGCAACCTGGGAACAGACGAAGCGGGCATGTGAGGGGCTACGACGCTGGTACTTAGCCTCCAAGCCAACATGTTCTTCATGTGGGAAAGGCCAGACCTGCTAAAAACCAAAACTAATTTTCATTTCCGTGTGAAAGCTCATATTTAAAAAAAATTAGATAAAACCTTTTCAATGCTTGCTATGTGTAGCCTGTTAATACGAATTATCTCATGTAATGCCCACTTCGCGGATAAGGAAGAGGGTCCCCCCGTGTCACATCTGGAACCTGAGGAAGAAACGAGGATTCTCAGGGGTCCACGTGTGTGTGCAAACAACCGCATCCACAGAGTTTCGCTCCTGATGCTGCCGGCTCGGTAAGCAGGATGCGCGGTCAGTCCCCGGTGTTACCTGGCTGGCATCCGCCTTTGCAGCAGCAGTTGCTGGGCACAGGAGGGCAGCGGCAACTGAGGCAGCAGAGGACAGAGGAGGCCTAAAGCCACCAGGGCTGGAAAGCACCAGGCTTGTGTGGCCCACAAATCCTGGTTCCGCAAATATGGCCGTTTCCTGTGCTTTTGTGTACGGGAAAAGTCCGATGTGGAAAGAGGCAGTGTTTCTAAGATTTATCCATAACCCACTTTCCCAATGAACAAAGGATGATAAAAACATCCATGGCTTGGACTAGCTGCAGGAGTCCACCTTTTGAGCTTTTATTAAAAAATAATTTGTGATAACATACAGTGAAAAAGATAATCTCATAAATGTTGAGATTTTTCAGTGCTAGATGCATTAAAGAGGCTTTGTGAACTGACCTGAGGACCCATTTAACAAAACTTTTTCTCACAGCATTGCGCCCAGTGCTACGGTGTGGAAAGAGAACAGTTCCAATACTGCCTGTCCAGCCCTGCACAGGGTACCCTGGGTGTGTGGGGGGATCCCTGGAGGAGGGGCCAGCCATGGGCGGGGCCCATGAGCTCAAGGCCTCAGCAAGGACATGACGTGGGGGTGGGGAAGGGGCCCTCTAGTGACTTTCAGACCTCTCCTCCCTCAAAGAGCCTTAAGGAAAGATTAGGGAGGAAACACGGACACACAGGGGATACTTCTGGTTTAGCTGGTGTTTTCTTCAAAAGGAAGGCGTCATCCATCTGTCTCATTGGTGGGTCCTGCCCACAGCCTGCACTCCAGCCCACGAACAGGACATGCACCCGGGGCTGCTTCCCACCGTGGCAGCGGAATGAAGGTGCCAAGGGTGTTCTACCCAGGCCTGCTGTGGTGGCCCTTGAGGAGCCAGAGCTCATTTGCGTGTGAGTCCCCAGGATTGGTGGTGGTCAGTGTGGAGACAGCACAGGCTCTTCCAGAGCCCAAGCCTTTTCCGGAACGTCAGCCTTGGCTGGAGACTTCCCTCCCTGCCCCATGGCTGTGTGGCAGAGGCTGCTCAACATCCAGGTGGCAAGTTCCTCCTCGCACTGGGTTCCCAGGTCCGCGCTTTGCTCTCTGCAGTGGCTGAAGGCAGCCTCCTCCCCTCCTCCTCGAAGCAGGCTGAGGGTGGACAGTCGTGATCCTTCCCCCCGACTCCCTGCCTGTCTTCTTGCCCACCCGGCTCCTGGCTCACACTTCCCCCTGCCGGCCTGAGGCTCCCACCTTGGCTTTGCCGTCCTCTCTGCCCCGGGGCCCTTCTCTGTGCCCCTACCTGCTGACTCCGAGTCACCCGATGGAACTCGTGTTTCCTGCTCTTTTCCACATCTCCCAGCATGACAGGTAACTGATTGTGTCAATTTGAGTAAGAAACGCCCAAAGAAGCTGGCTTAGCACACTTCTGGGCGTGAGACCCAGCCTAGGGAGGACTGACCCCAGAATGGCACAAAAGGAAGACGAAGAAGGAAGGCTCTATTAGTTATCTTTCTAGAGCCAAAGGTTTGTAAGAGAGCAGATTTAATCCAGGACATTTACAACATTTGCCCATAAGCCAAATGCAGGAAGAGTGCCAAATGTCTGTCTATGCACTGGAGACCTAAAAAAAATCAAATCAAGGGCTGGGAGCCTACAGCAATGTTCCATGTACATCTATATCTGCACTAAATGGCTGAAGTAATCTATACTGGAACCAGGGTACAACGCTCGCTGCAGAGATGAAGACCAGAGCTCCCCTGAAGCAAAAACAGTCATCCTTGATGACAGCAAGGCCCCGAGCGCCTTCTGTGGTGAGAACAGCCGAGTTCCCTTCAGGAGAACCAGCCACAACAGAGCTTCTCCTGGGAAACAGTCGGCCCCTATCTTCTGCTCCTGTTCTCCTTTATGTTGTGTCGGCAACAATCCTCAGGTGGATCCTCTACCCCCAGAACCCACCAACATAGTCCAGCTGGGCGTTCCTGCTCAAGTTGACCATATCAGTCCGCCGCAGCTGACTTCTGTTTCTTTGGAGGAGCTCCAGTCTTCACCTTCACCTTGGATGTTGTCTCCTGGCTTCCAGTGCAGACTCTTCAGCCTTCCATCACGGACCCTGCAGCCTCCCGAAACAAACTCACACGGGACAGACAGCACACTGAGCTCTAGGCCTTTGACTGGATCCTTCGGCTCTCCAGCGCACACAGACCTTTTGCACTCTTCCACACCTGATTCTGTGGGTGGCCACTGTAAGCCAATTTTGTGAATTCCTATATATTTGTATATCTTACATTAAATCTGTCTCCTCTAGTAAGCACTGACTGATACGCCTGGGCTGGGAGGAGCCCAGCACGGAAGCCCTCTAGGCCCACCGAGCTCGGCCAGCCTCGCTGAGGCCGTGCTGCGGGGGGACTGCGGGCTGCTTTGGCTCATTCCTGAGCTCCAGGACCCAGCATTTCCAGCCAGTCCTTCTCTCCTGAGCTCTCACGGATGCATCACCTCAAAACACGGTGCCCAGAACTGAGTGTAATGCTGTGGCTGTCCAAGGTCAGAGGCGGCGAGATGGCCTTCCTTCGATGATTACAGTGCAGGGACGCTCTGGTGGCGGGCATGTGTGAGTGTGTGCGTGTGTGCATGCACGTGTGCATGAAGGCTCTTGTGCAGGAGGCTGGCCTGCGCCGCGTGGCCATGTGAGCAAGGTGTGCCAGGCCCTCAGCGCTTCTCCCCTGAAACACTCTCAAATCCTCCCTTGACCTAGGCACAGGTCTGTGCACACCTCTCAAATTCCATCTGCCTATTTTCTAGCTAACTAAATTATTTTCAATTTTAGTTTTGTTATCTGTTACTCATCTCCTCCTAACTCCTATCACCTCCAAATCTGTTCAGCAAACCTAAACTCCATTCTAGTTCTGAAGACAGTATCAGATATGCCAGATCAAAGACAGAACCCAGAGATCCCCTGGGTTCTCAAGATTATTGCTACTTTCTGTTCAGTAGGTCTCCAATACATGAGATGTCGTCACACATTTTGGTGATATCCTGTGTCAATCGGATTAATCTGATGTCCCCAGACCATGGCTGTATTTTTGACGTTCACAGGTCACTGTGTGCTTCTTCTGGTTTAGGCTCTGCCACATGCCAAACACTGATTTTGCCATTCGCTTCTTCGAATCTAATGCCCCTTTTCTTAGGGGCATTTCCAGGGTGAGTGTTACTCCATCCCTTCCGCCCTTGTCAGTCCAAGTGGGGTGTGGGGCTTGTGTTGGATGCAAGTCATGCAAAACAAAAACCTCTCTGATGCAGGCAGTCTACGAGGTTATTTCTGCCCTGGATTGGAACAGTCTCATGATGCTGGCTCCAGTGAAGGAGCCTAATCTCCAGGCTGATTAGGAGCTGGGAAGCCCCACCTTTTTTCTGTCTCTTATCTGTGGACATGGCACTGCAGCCCCGCAGAGCCTGCCGACTTTGAACAGCTTGGAAAAGGCTCCTTATTCTATTCGTCTTTGTCACCTGTAGTACTTCAGGTGTGGAAGAGGACCAGCTGTTCCTTTGCCCTGGCATGCCGGAGAAAATCTATTTGCTGTCCACTGGCAGCAATTTGGGGGTTTGCAAATCATGATTTGTAATCTGGAGGTGACAGAGCATGAGCCCAGGTCAGCAGGAGTGTCAGGTCACAGTATCAGCCTGGTGCTAAATTTCCTTCACTGATGACAAGTGCAGTTTGGAATCTAGAAGAATCTACCAGCAGGCTGGCAACATGCTGGCCACCAAGGCACAGCATCAGCACAGGCTACAGGGGGCCCTGCAGTCTGGAGTAGCTGGGCTGCATCCAATCACGTTGGCGATGTGAGAAGGAAAGCTTTCTCTGCATGCATGGCTTCCGAGCTTGCTCCCACTCAGACGTGATCACCACACGGGGCGCTGGTCTGACAACTGAGCCCTGCTCTTCACTGGTCCCTGGTGAAGAGTGGGAAGCGGGTTGGAGCTTCAGGCTCTGAGGTCGGCCACCGAGCACTTCAGCCAGATGGGTTCAGACTTGATGTGTGGCTGGAAAGCTTTCACTCCTCACTGATGCTCTCAGTGTGTGTTCACCAGGTGCGGAAGGTGACTACATAGAAACCGTGATGGCATGGTTCTACAGAATGAACAGTTACACGAAGAAATGGCACCTGTCAGCTTTCCCTTGTGTCCAACACTGACCCCGGATAAATCAGAGTGTGCACCCAGGCTCAGGTCCAGGGTGATGGGCAGCCAGCACAGGGCAGAGGAGTGATGGGATGGCGGGGCTGACCATGCTCACTGACTGCCCCCATGTTGTTTTGGGGTTCATCCCAGATGATAAGGACTGGAGCAAACCCAGCCACACAGAGAAGAGAAGGCCACAGCTCTGTGGCAGACAGCAACAGCGTCCGCCAAGAAGCCAGCCAAGCCCTCCGGCCCTGGTGTGTTCCATCCTGCCTCTCCTGTGGAAGGCCCACCGAACCCCGAGGACCACTCCAGGCTCCTATGCAGAGACGGACAAACCCGAGGGCTCTGCAGACCTGCAGTCAGGTGAGCAAGCTGCAGACACCAGCCAGGCCTCACACTTCCCAAACCCAGGAACACAGAAAGGGAGGTGGCGGTTGGGAGGCGGCAGCTGGGGGCGGCACTCGGCAGCCTGAAGTGCAGGACAGACAGCCTGATACCTGTGGGTGGGTGACCAGTACCCCAGCACTGCTACTGTGATCTCGGGCAGGGGACTAGTACTCTGGCTCTGCTCTCACAGTCTGGGGACAAGCGGTGTGCTGTGAGGGGCCTGGCACTGGTGCCTAACAGGTGCTCAGCCATGTCACCTCTGACATGATTATTACCGATGAAAAGCAACTGGGCCAGGCTGTGGAACTGTCCCTCTGAACCTCCTGGGCCTCAGCTTGGGGAGCTGGATAATGTGACACCCCTTCCCATTTTGCTCTCCACTCTGCCTTTAACTTGTTCCCACTTCACTGGCTTTACACCCTTCAGTGGTTAAGAACTGACGCGTCTCTCGCAGGGATCTGCTGCAGGCTCACGCATGCACAGCCACGGCACAGTACAGTCACACCTAACCCCAAACCACAAGGGACGTTCAGCTCTCCACAGCTGAAATGGCACCACCGAGAACTCGCCCAAGGGATCTAGTGTGGCGAGACCAAGTGAAGTCTGAAGCCAGGGCAGTGCTCTTTCCAAAAGGTGAGCATGAATTTCAAACAAAAAAGCCTACATTACCTTAGTGACTCTTGGAAACGCTTTATAAATTCTTGCAAATTCTCAACTCCAAAGATTATGTAAACAATGGTGTTCACAGATACTTCCTACCCATCCAAAGCATATATTTGAGCCTTCACACATATTAGATTCTAAACAAACTGGTTTTCTCTGCAGACTGTTTTCTTTGTGGTTCAGCTATTGGGATAAGAACCATCGGTCTGACCATGACAACCTTCGCTGATCAGATCTAACACCCACCGGAAGAGAAGTTTTCACTGAATAATCACTTGATCTTACTTGACCAGTTGACAAAAACACATCACAGGCAGTTGAAATCAAGTTGTCACAGTGTGGGCTGAACAGTTATGGACACCTTCTGCTTTAAGGACTGCACTCAGGGCTCACAGTGAGTGGGGCACTGGTTTGGCACCTGGTGTCTGCTTCTCTGGTAGTTGGAGCCTTCCCTGCAATCTGGGCCCACGTCTGCCTCACTCCCACCCTGCCACACATGGTGCTCACCACCAGTTAGAGAAGGGCTGGACTGAGGGTGGCAGGCTTCAATGTGGCAGATCTTTAAGGAACTACTAGGCTTCTGAGCAAAAAAGATCAATAAACATCTTGAAGGCAAAACGAGAAAGCAGAGAACACACTCAGAACTCTTCACACGCATGCTAGACAGACATGTGTTCTGACAAAGTGGAGCTGAGAGTGAGGCCCTGCATGCTGTGCATCTGGGTCAATAGTGGCCTGTGGGGCTGACAGCAGTCTGCTGGGGACACTTAGCCACTCCCTGGAATCTGCAAAGCCCTTCCTCCAACACTTGCTCTTGGGCTCAGAGCACAGCGTCCGGTCCTTCTGATCAGGTGTCACACAAGTTTCTGTGTAAAGTCCTCACCATGAAACATCAGATCAGAGGGAAGCTTGGTTTCTAGTCTCCAAACGTAGACCATCGTTTTCTCTACCTTTGTTCAGAAACCAGCTATAGTCAGTTAAGTTCCAGGCACAGTATTGTTGTTCTAGCTTCCACAACTACTTATTCACACAGGCACTGAAGTTCCCCAAATGTAAATTTTGATGTCTGTTTCTGTAATTTCCCAGAGGCAAGGGTCAGAGATGATTCAAAGGACACCGGGGACAGACAAGGCCATCTCCGCCTCTTCTTCTGGGGGCTGAAGATGCGTCTGTGAAAGTGTCCAAGGCTTCTCAATCGGCTGCCTTTCGTCACCCGCCCTCACCACAGGCGCCAGCAGAACCCACAGCCTCCGTGACACAGCCCGTGGCTGGCTGCCCCAAGGTGGGGGATGCAGACAGGAACAGGCGCTGTCACACAGGACCGTCACTGTCAGCTGATAATGTTCCCAGAAGGACGAGGTGGGACACACTTTTTCCCATAACATGCTTTGCAAAGGAGACCATGGTGTGTGGGGGTGTAGCTCAGGGGTAGAGCACATGCTGAGCATGCACGGGGCCCTGGGTTCCGCGTCAGCACTAGGAAACCAAGCCAGGGCTGGAGATGCTGCTCAGCAGTCGGGCACCTGCCCCCTAGCACAAGGTCCAGGTTTGATACCCAGCATGGCAAAAGAAGGTAAGGCTATAAAAACTCTGAACAACAAACAAATCCACACTGAGTGAGGAAGAAACCTACAGAGATGGAGATAAATCTGCACCAGTTTTCCTTTTCTAGATTTTTAAAAAATCTTCTATAATTAGGATTTGTCTCTACAACCTCAAGATAATTCTTCTTCAAGAAAACCAGTGAAACCATGATTTGGTCTTCGACCTGTAATTCAGTTCCTCTCTGCCACAAGTGAAAATGGGACACTCGCTCCAAGGAGATGCAGATCAACTCCCCCCAGTGACAACTCCTCCGCTCGGTTTGCTGAAGTAAGACTGTGGTTTTCTTTAACTTCCCTTTAGCTAAGGCTGTAAAAAACAAATGGTGTTTGGGGTTCTTACTTCCCAAATTCTGACACTTGCAGAAGGTATTGCCTACCTGATGGCAGCCCTGACCTGATCCCCAGGCCACAAGTACACCCATGGGGATAAGCAGGGGACACCTCCACGTCATTACAACCAGCATCTTACCTGTGGGTGCCAGCTGCCCCTCCCCCACGCTGATGACAGGTCCCACTAAGGTCCCATGGGGCAATGTGGCTCTTCTTTCCCTGTCTCACCTCTCTGCTCTTTCTGAGAATGGCAGAGACCCTTTTCTCACACCTCCTGGCTGAATCAACAAATGGTCCTGGTAACTTGGAACCCCTGCTCAAGCTCAGGGTACCCAGCAGCCCCTCTTCTGTGTGCCCTGCTGCCACGTCCAGAGTCGTATGCAGCAGGTCCTTAGTGAAGGCTGAACAAGCTCCCTGTGGATATCTTTTCAAGCAGTCAGCAGGACTGGCACCCCATCAAAGCTGGGCTAATTATGTGACTGCCGGCCAACATTTCACTGTGACAAATCTACTTTGGGTGTCTTGACATGTTTTTAACGGTCCAGCATTAGAGATGGGAAGGTGTGACACAGCACTGCTGAAAGGGAATCCCACAGGGCAAACCTCTGACCGCCGCCACTGCAGGACACGTGTCTGGGGAAGCAGACACCACGTGAGGTGCCGACCAATGACCCTCTCACTGCAGATGTAAACATTCACGGCAGAAGCACAGGCGCACCTCAAGACAAGTAAAAACCAGAGAGGACTCTGCCTTCACTGGTGTGCACCAAATGTTCTAAATGCTTTATTAATGCACCAAATGCTCTGGAGCTTAAGTGGGTTTCTGAGACTCTGCGAGGATGCCTGGGTTGAGAAGAAGAAACCTTCATCAAGACTTAAAATTCTCTAATACTAAATACACTCGGGTGATTTAGCAGCTGAGATTGGAAGTATTTTGTGGACTTGAAGTTATTCTCTCTCTGCTTGGACTAATGGAGATCCTAGAGACATAAATGGAATCCATCTGATGTGTTCTCTGTTATGTTTTATCTTGGGCAGGGATGGGAGACATTATATCCATGGTTATGTTTGATCTGCTTTCTCCTCCTTGTCTAGTCCTCCTCCAGGGAAGCTGGATGATGTCCTTTCCTATTTCAAATCCAGCCAGGGGTCTTAGGGCTGGGGTCTAATAGCAGAGTCCATGCCCACACTGCAGGCTGTGGTGAGCCTATTCCGCCCTCTTCCCACTCACTCGATGCCAGGCAGTGCCTGCCCCGCCAGCCACCCTCCACACCAACCTCATCCTCCGAGACTGCCCACGACTCACAAACCTTCCCTGGGCCCCTTCCCTACCAAGGCCAGCACCTGACCCTCGCAGCACCATTTAAACAGTCTGTGCACCTCTGCTCTGGGGCGCCTCCCTGCACTGGGCTCCCAACTCTGAGAGGGCAGGAATTCTGCCCTATTTCCTCAGTACTGTGAGCATCTAGCACAGTGTTGGGCTTGGAACACAGAAGACGGTGTTAGCTGTTGGGCGACTAAAAGGAAGGAAAGACATGAACAGCAGAGAGGAAATGGAAATTTATCTTCTTTTTGTTAAGTTCTATTTAACTTCCTTGTCTGATTTCACCTGAAGAATCATTTTTCTAAACTTGAGGAGGGCTCAAAAGAGACAAATGCTAATTTTCCATCCTTTGGTTTACAAAGAATCAGAAGCAAATATGACAAAATTTCATCATTTGTTAATTCTGAGTAAAAATACCAGGCTAAAAAGCAGAAGAGAAAGAAATGGAATAATGGATATACTTATTTGAAAGACAGGAGATATTTGAGAACATTTGGTTACTATAAAGGTTACTGGAGAGTCCTTGGTTTGGGCATATTCTCTTCCTCGCGCTCTTTTGACAAATGATAATTTTAAATTCATCCTCTTCCTTTTCACCTTCCTCTTCCACCCTCTCCAGGCCACTCTGGTGGCATCCTCTGTGCCACCAGCCACTTTCCTTTAGACTTGGAGTTTCTCCCTGTTACTTGCTATTTCACAGCCACCCAGCAGGTTGCCATGTCTCTAATAGACATCCTCAGGCTTGTGGGTTTGGTCCTGGGGTAGACTCAGAGCAGAATAGGGTGAATCCAGGCCTTCTGAGACTCTTGGATCTTTCTTGCCTCCCTAAGCAGGGAGAAACCTTCTTTTCAATCACAGCATGCTTTTGCCATTCCTTTGGATCCGGCCTTCTCTCCCCCAGGTGGTGATGTCTGCCACCCTTCAGGGCGCTTCTCTGCCGAGCTGTGGACAGACAGGGACCTGAGGGTCTTCTTATGTTCCTCCCAGCATGTCTGCCTAGAGAAGGCTGGGGAGGACGTGTAGCCTTTGGTCTTTCCCGTTTGCCTTTGGCCATCGTGAGTGTTTGTATGCTGGGTTGGGTGTGGCTCAGCTCTCTTGAGCTGCCCCAGCTGCCTCCTGGGAGTGACTTTTGAGCCCTTTCAAAGGGACAGAAATGGCATCTCCAAGGGCTGATAATGGGCAAAGGTGATAATAGGTCAACTCACTGAGAAACAGGAGTGGATTTTCAAGAATGAAAAATATAGAATTTTAAAAATGGCAAAGTAGAAAAAGTGGCAAATGTCTACAGCCGTATGCTAAATTATGGAGTTATTAAAGGATGTACACTCTTTTCAGAATATTCTGTTTGCAAAATTAATGGCATACCTTTCCCATCTACTGGGTTTTCTTTGAATATCCATTAAAATTCCTGAAGTGTATGTTTTTATCTGAAAAAGTTCAAATAGCATTTCTACTTTTCCAGATTGAGAAAATTACTGTGTTTCTTTAACACACCTAAAATGGCATGACTTTGGGGCTGGGAATGCAGCTCAGTGGTGGAGTATTTCTGTAGCACGGGAAAGGCCTTGGGTTTGATCCCCAGTACTGTGAAACAAAACACGACTCTGATACTTAAAGAAATGCAAGTATATTGAACTGAAAAATCAAGGATAAAAAGTTAATTAAAGCTATCTTAACATGTTAAGATTTTATTTGCACTAACAAACTAAGAGATCATACAGTAACTGTAACTTTTCTAAACTTCATTGTAAACATCTTGAGAACAAGAACACTATCTTATCTTTTACAATCTCTGTAGCATCTACCGCAAGAAATGCCAACAGTGCATATAAATAATGCCCTCGAGAACCCCGTGTCGTTAATACGACCGTCGGTAACTGTCATTTTCAGGATAATCGAGAACCACAAAAAACGAGATTTAGAATCAGTGACTAAGAAAGTGTGTGTTAAAAACAACCCCTTGTGAAGGTTATATTCTCTACCAACCCAGACCAAGGAGGAAGGTAACGCTGCTTTAAACTGACACAACATGTTAACCTCGCTGTTGCCATTCTGGGAGGATCAAGGAAAAATGATTCATTTTTTAAAAACCCCTAAAGACTTCAAACATACACCCTCCTTGTTCACCCATTTTGACACGTTTTTTTCCAAAGTGCCAAAGAAACATCTCACCTGTAAATGCCTCATATCACTAACAGCTGCTGTGTGAAGAATGTGACTCACTGTCAGATCAGGTAAACAATTTCGTATTTCCCTCTGTGTGGATTTGAGACTATTTCTTACTTTTTAATCTGTTGCTACAAGATCTCCCAAAACGCCAAGCTGCGGGGCTTTTCTTTCTTACCCCTGGGGCAACCTCTGTTAGAGATACTCTAAAGGAGACAGAAGAGGGACCCCAGCCCTGAGGAGCAGCTGGGGTGCTAGTGTGGGTGGAGAAACTTGAGGCTGAGGGGGCCAGTCTCACTTGCCAGACACATTCCAGGTTTAGTTCCAGAAAACACAAGGACACAGTTTAGCTGCAAAGCCCAGTCAGTGCCTTTGAGTCGGACTGGTTTTTGTTTACTCTGGGGAAGGGATGGGGAGGTGGTGGCCTGGGTGGTGTGGCCAGCTGTGAAATGCTACCTCAATTTGTTTTTGTCTGCCAAGAAGGAAACAGTATAGGCAGACAGAAATTTTGAAGTGTTATCACTGCAATGTTATAATCATATTTTTATATATTTTAAAGAATTTTTTTGTTTGATATGATTTTCTAGAATAATACCAAGAACCTCTGCTTACTCTTCATTGGGATTCAACAACTTTCATTTTGCCAAGCTACTTTCCTTGTTTCTGTCTACACACACTTAGAATTATGCACACACACACACACACACACACACACACACACACTCTTTCACTCTCTCTCTCAGACTGTTTCTGAGCCATCTCTAAAAAGCCTGGTTGAGGTGGTGTCCAATTTCTCACCATACAGTACTGTTTTTCTTTTGTAATAAATAACTTATTGATGAAGAGATATTTTGAGAGAATATAAACAGCCTACTCTTCATCTATTGATATAATTCATATAATTCTTCCTGAATTGACTTTTACTATGATGGTTGCAAAAACCAACACAAAACACAAAAAGCTTATACAGTGCCTGTTCTTACTGCTTTCTGACTATGTAAAATGTTAATGAGATTTAAAATTATAGAAGTCCAGACCGTATGCCGAGGTGGCACTCTCTCCCTATCCTTCCATCTTCTCCTTCCTTCGTCAGGAACCAACTTCTTTAGTGTCCTGTCTACGAAGAGTGTAACAGACTTCAAGCTGACACAAGTACTTTTCCTCCAATCATGCCTTCTTTGAACCGACAGCATGAATCACATAACTAATAAAAGGCCAAAGTCACTACCACTGGTGACAACTGCTGTCAAAGTCTTTGTGTTGACAGGCTCGCTTCTTTCAAAATCAAGCTTGGATTTCTCGCAGGCCGAAACTACCTTACCTGTGACACATGGATTTGGGGGGCACCGCGTGCTACGGATTACCTGCTCCTCAGGGACCTCCAGGGCGGGGGACACCTGCGGCTCCGACTGCCGGCCATCCTGGTAGTTTATATTTCGTCGCTGGCGCAGAGGAGGGAAAAGACGATTCCAGTTGATCATTCCTCCCTAGAAAGACAGCAACCACAGTTATCAGAGAAGGAGACGAGCTGTCCTACTGCCTCCAGGAGCTTTCTTAAGACGCAGTCACATCTGCAGACCGGGAAGTGAAAAGCCAGACTGCTCTGCTCTTGGCCAGTGATTCAAGTCCCTCTCGGTCAGCAAGATGGAATCAGCAGCCTGCAGAAGGTAACAGGCAATATAAAAACTGCCTGTGTGACCGGGCACAAAAGATGATGAAAGACACATTGGACAGTCCTAATCTTAGCCCCTTGTGTCCCATGACCTTGTTGCACAATGGTCAGCCCTCGGAGCTCAGGGCCTACAGGGGATGTCGAGGAAGAAGACAGGGAAAGGAGGCTACTTCACAGGCACCAGAAAGCTGGGGTTTCCCTTAGCCATGTTGAGGTGCTTCTTTCTTGCTCCTCATCCTCTTCTATTTATTTAACTGTGCTTGTACTAGGTGGAAGCAGACTGCAGGCCATCACAAAACCTAGTTTCAGCAACAGGCCAGTGAGGGGAAAGGGCCATCCTGTGACTAGCTCCCCATGATGAACGTCATCAGTATGTACTGCAAACACAAACAATACTAATAAAAAAATCGAGAAAAAAAACCATAAAGTAACAGTCCTCTTGAGAGTGGCTCTTGGATACCCCGGATTGATGATAATGCCATTTCTTGCTTAGCCCTAGTCATCATTGAAAAAAGTGACCACATGAAGAAAAATGTATCACATTATGTTTGAATATATCCATGTTTTGGGCTATGTGCTAATCTTTGACTTAGTTCTGGCAAAATTATAGATTAAGATAACTTGAAAATCTTCCAACTACAAAGACTTAAAATTGCTAGATAAAATATTTAAGAATATTTTGTAGGCATAACAGAACACAGAAATAAGATATGGAAGTCCCGAGGTACGAGAAACAAGGAGGCACTGAGAACCCGAGCAGATTCAAGCATGCTGCCAAGGCCGGGGCAATGAGGCTGAACTGGGGCCCTGCTGACCCGGAACCACCGTGCTTGAGAAAGTACAACCAAGTACAACCCCGAGCTCAGTCATCTGCCCAGACACAGAGCCTTTAACTGGGGGTGCCTCCAGAAAGACGGGATGAGCAGAACCAAAGCCCGAGGCACCTCCTCAGGGGAAGGGAGTCTGGAGCCTGCTCGGGAACTGCGAACCCAACCGGCGGCACACTCGAGGTTCACATTATGCCACAGTGACACGCAGGTCTCAGAACCCATTAAAAGTTCCACACAAACTGGTCCTGGAAGGGAGATGAATGTATCTGAGGAGCCAAGAAGAGGCCAATGCGAAATTCCACAGGAGAGGTCCTCTCTTGCTCCGGGGCTGCACTGTCGTTACAGATAAAGGTCCAGTGGAAACAATTCAGAATCCGAAATGATAAAATCCACGGGGAAACACTCTTGTTGGCAAAAGTCAGCATGTACAACAAACTCCCCAAGGACTCACATATCGGTAGAACGACTGGAAAAACAATTATAAAATTAGAACTTTTAAAGCTTAGATATACAAGGTGGACATAAGAAAAGAACAAGTATTACAAAAAACCCTCAGATTTGGGGGAAAAACAAAAACCCTAGAGAAACTGAGACCATTCCTAGGCCTCCCTACTCCAGGCAAGCCTAAAGTAAAAAGATAAAACAAGTTGATACAAAGAGATAGAAAAATAAATATTAGAGAAACACTAATCAAAGAAAGTTGTTATTGCTATATTTATGCAAATAAATATACTTCAAGGGTAAGAAAAGATTGTGGTAAAATTTATATATTATAGCAATACTGTATATATAACATGCTAGCATTAGAATATAGAAAGCAAAAATTAACAATTACAAGAGAAATGGAACTATCTATATATTTAATTTCAGCATATAACTGATTAATTGATGAGGCAGACAAAAAACAATCATCTAAAACATAAAGAACACTTGTCACCTATACATATAGAGCCTAGAGAACCTATGTCCATTATGCAAAAAATGTTAGTAAAAGTGACTGTGTACTAGGCCCTATATAAGATGTCCACAAATATCAAAATATGAACATTATACATACTCCATGCAATTAAATTAAGTCATTATCAAAAGTTTGTGAATTTCGTTTTCCTTTACCTAAGTAAAATGAAATTCACATATATGGAAATCAAAGTGAAAAAAAATCACAGTGGGAATTAAATATAGTGTATCTAAAAGTGAATAAAATGAAACTATTACTTATCAATGTTTGTAAAATGTAATTAAGTAATGTAATTTGAAAAATACTGACAATTAGAGTTAATTACACCTAATTCAAGAGCCTGAGAAAATAACAATTTAAAGAAATGAGAAAGGAGCTGAGTGTGGTGGCCCAAGCCTATAAGACCAGCTGCTTGGGAAGCTGAGGTAGGACAACCGAAAGTTTGAGGACAGCCTGGGCAACTTGGAGGCTGTTTCTCAAAATCAGAAGGGCCGGGACGCCCGTCAGCGTGGCCCATCACAAAGCTGCTGACTGAAGTGCGAGCAGGTCCAGAGGTACCTGGAGGAGTCGGGGGTGTGGGACACACTGATCGAGGTGTTGGGAGCCTTTATGAAGAACCAGAGAAACCTAATAGTGCTCTGGAGTTTTGAAAGCATCACTAAGGAGCTGTTGGCCCAGAAAATCCAGAAATTGAGCTGCTTCACCTAGAACAGGCAGAAACAAAAGAGAAATATGAAGCTACTACAGAAGACAGTAAGAAACTGAAAGCAAAGTTTGCTTAGTATGAACTTGCTCAGGAGGAGTGTGCTGAATAGGGTACTTCTCAGCTGAAAAGATACTGAAACAGATGCTATTACAGTTTCAATACGCTATAAACTGATGCCATAAAACTTTTCTGGACAGATGCTATAGAACTTTTAATATGTTAAATTCACCTACCGCACTTTAAATGTCATAAACACGTATACTTAGAATCATCAATAAAAACTCAATATAACTTTTTTCGGGTCTTAAAGTAGGAGAACCAAAAGTAAATCCTGAAGGAAATCTAAACAGCCATCTAATTTGTTATCTTGAAAGACATTCTATTTGTTAGCCTGATTATGTATTTTAGCTGAGGAAGTTGAGCGTGGAGCTAGCTCTTCCTTGGTTTAGTTCTGGATATGATTATAGGTACAATTGTTCTTTACAACGAAGATGACGGTGTTTATATTCCCTGTTGGCAACCTGCGAGATCTGTGTGACATTCGATGCTTCTACATGGGATCCCATGAGTTTTCTGCTTTTGTGCTTTCGTTTATATAGCGTGGAAGAAACACTTTTCATTGCCACTGCTTTGCCTCAGATCATTATGTGTGTGTCAGTCTGCATTTTCCTTCTGTGCAGTTATGCACTATCTGGTAGTGTTGCCTTGCGTGGCTATGTGCTTCAGTGGGTCCTAGCTATTCATCAGCCTTTGTGTGTAGTTCAGTTTGCTTAACAATGCAGCTCCCTTACTATAATTTATATGACACACGGATCACACGGTTAGCTTGCCTTACTGAGTTCCTAGTGAGTACAGACAGGTAATGTAACATTCTGGGCTCACACACAAGCCAGGATGAGAAGAGGAGTGAACCATATATCAGGGACACTTACAGTCTATGCGCAAAATTATAGTGTCTTTCCCTCAAAGTATTTGTCTAGGCTTGCATTCATTTTATCTTCATTATCCTTATGAGGTAAGTAGGGCAAGTATAAAGGGAGGCTAGGTGCTGAACTTTCAGGCCAAAGACAGATACTAATACAAATTATTTACTAACTGTAGAGATTGGAGATGTCAGTTAATGGCTCTGAGATTCACTTTCCTCAGCTATCAAATGAGAAGAACTTCGTGCTGCTACCTCACAGGGTTGCTGTGAGGGTCAGATGAGAATGTATGTGAAAGATCCATAAACGGCAAAAATAAATAAATAAATATCAAAAGGGCTGGAGATATAACTCAGTTCGAGGCCCCAGGGTGTGTGTGTGTGTGTGTGTGTGTGTGTGTGTATGTGTGTGTGTGTGTATGTGTGTGTGTGTGTGAGAGAGAGAGAGGAGAGAGAATAATATGAAGTAGAAAGTTGAGTGCAAATGTTGATTATTTTAAATATCAACTGAAATGGCTAAGCCTTGCCAATTTGATGGAAAGATAAAAGTACACACGAACAGTATTAGGTCTAATACAAGGGTTGTAATGGCAGATTATTAAAAAATCTTAAGAATACTTCATTTATACCAATAGCTTTCAAGAAACAGACAATTCTCTAGAAAAATATAACTTGTTACAACTTAGGAAGACACAGAAATTGGTAATCATTTTTGAAACTTGTCAGGAGCATCCACTAAAGCTAAACAAACATGCGTAACTCAGCAATTCCACTCCTGGACCTGGAAATGCAAAACTCATCACCAAAGACAGCCTACAATGTTCTCAGCAGCATTATCTGCAACAGTCAAGACTACAAGTGCCCAAAGGCCCAGCGACTGCAGAGTGGATGCCTGAAGTCATGTTCACAAAGTATAACACTGTGCAGACGTTAGAATGGACCAGTTCAACTCAGGAATGACATGGATCAATCTCCCCAAATCAATGATGAGCAAATAACACAGAGTATATCTGTGTGGTTACTATTATCTAAGTTGTACTGTCCTGTATGTCTGGTACATGTTAATGTAGCTGAAGTAGCACTCAACACCCTACTCCTGAAAAGCCTGTGAAACCTTTAAGGACTGGCTCTCTTAGGCAAACTGTCTACAGAATAGAAAAAGAAGGAAAGCCCTCTGTCTAATTTTTTGAGGCTGGTATAACATTGTTTCCAAAACCGGACAAAGCCACCCTGCAAAGGAAAAAAAAAAATATCACAGAATAATTTGTTTTTCATTTATAGGAAGGTGCAACAATCCTAAAAAAAAATAATAGCAAACTCAATCCAACAATGTTTAAAAATAATCATCTGAGCTGGGTGTGATGGTGCATGCCTGTAATCCTAGCACTCCAGGAGGCCGAGGCAGGAGGATTACAACTTCAAACTCAGCCTGGGCAATTTAGCAAGACACTGTCTCAAAAACAAAAACAAACAAACAAACACAAAACAAAGGGAGGGCATGATGCCAGCCAGAGGAAGCAGCGCTCAGGAGATGTTCCAAAGGTGCTCGCCACAGTCCACACGGACTCAGAAGGGTGTGGGAGAGGGAGGGCGACAAAAACCCAACCATGGGAAGGCCACTCAAAGGAGAAGCTCATCAGAAGAAATCTAGTAATCTGGGTGTTTAGAATAAGAAACAGGGCTGCTTTTCGATCCCGGAGAGGCTCACAGACCAGGTCCAGTGAACGTGCTATCTTGGGAAAAGTCCAGTCAGGAGAGAAGCCAAGTGCAGCAGCCAGCCAATGGGTACCCAGCTTGGCAACTGCCACCCAGTGCCCATCCTCCTAATTCCTCCCACTGGGGGTGGAGCCTAGCAAGAGAGATATTCGCAGGAGAGGGCCTCTCAGATCAGGGCACTAAGGGAAGCACAAACCAGAGTCATCCAGAGAGCAGAAACTGCATTAGGACCAGTGAGCTCTGGGGACAGAGAAACAAAGGGCATGGTCCTGGTTAGGGACATGGAAGGAGGTACTGAAGGATCTCAACTGGACATAAAAGCCCTGATAGATACCACTGCAATCAGAGCAAGGGACTACAATCCCCCACTCTCACAGAATGGTCACCTAAACAAGAGCTCAACGAAGAACGAGCAGAGTTGAACCATACTACTGAACAAATAGACTTAACAGATACCGACAGTGTCTCATCTGACAACAGCAGAATACACATTATCAGCAGCCCATAAAACTTCCTCCAAAATAGGGTATACCTTAGGCCACAAAGCATGTTTAAACAAATACAAAGGGAATATTGTCTTGTATCCTACTGGATCACAATGGAATGAAACCAGAAATCAACAGCAGAGGAAACCACTGAAGCTACACAAACACAAGGAGATAAAAGAATACATTCTTGAATAATCAATGAGTCACAGAAGAAATCAATAAAGAAATGAAAAAGTACCTAGAATCAAATGGTAATGGCAGTACAACATACCAACACCTGTGGGTCATAATAAATGCAGTTCTAAGAGGAAACTTATAGCTGTAAATGCCTACGTTAGAAAAACAGAATGCTCCCAAATAAATAACTTAATTGTGCACCTCAAGGTCCCAGAAAAACCCCTTCCGAAGTGGCTGATGAAGTGGGAATCCTAGTTTGGGATGTTGCCCCACCAGCTTGGACATCTGGACTTCTACTTCATTTAACTTTCTGTTATTTTGGTGTATCTTAAATACTATATATCCTCAAATTAAACAGTTGTGTGTGTGTGTGTGTGTGTGAATGTGTGCTTTGATGGGGCTAGATCACAATAAGTTTAGACTTAAAATTAGGTCTAGGGCTTATTGGTGTAACTCCGTGGTAGCATGCACGAGGCCCTGGGCTCCAACAGCAGCACGGGGTAAGGGAGGGAAGGCACGCGTATTTTGAAGACATATAATAAAGAAGGATTCCCTACTAGTTATTAGGATTCATGACTATATTGTAGTAGCGTGATATTAACAAAAGATAGGCACTCAGTCCGATGAAACAGAAGACCATCTAGAAATCAGAAGCAAATGTGGCATTCATGGCATAGGACAGAGAAGGCACTGAAGTGACAAAGGACTGACCATTTAACAGGACTGGGATGACTGGCCATAGGCAGGGGAAAAGACAATATTAGACCTTTGTCTTATACCATACACAAAAATAAAGATTAAAGGTTTAAATATGGAAGCCTAAACTGTTAAAACTTTTAAGATAAGAAAATATTTTATGCTTCTGGGAAAGAAAAGATTTCTAAAACAAAAATATAAAGCATAACCCACAAAAACAATGGCTATAAATAACTACATTACCAGTAAGAACTTTCATATTGAAAAGTTCAGATGTTGACTTAAAAAAAAAAGGATGATACTGCAGATTAAAATAAAAAGTTAAGAACATGTAACTGGCAAGAATAGTATTCACAGTATGTACAGAACACTAATTAGAAAAATAAATGACTCAGGAGAGATGCAGGTAATGTATATAAAACAGACAATTCACAGAAGAGAAAGCCTAAGTCAAAGCATATTCAGCCTCACTAGTACTGCGGAAATGCAGATGAAAATGCTAAGTTATCCCATACAAGATAAAACCAAAAAGTCTAACAATACGACTTGTGGGAATGATGTGAAGGAAATGCGATATGTATAAACTGCTGATGAGAGTATAAGTCGGAGAGGAGTACTGCAAAATTTAGTAAAACTTTTCCATTCTATGACCCGGCAACTTCATCTCCAGGTAACTGTGGGTGTGAGGGGCCATTTACAGGACTGATCTGTGACATGCTGATGCTAACGGTAAGACAATTTTTAAAAATCAACTGTTTCTAAGTAGAAAAGTAAATTGGCAAGTGCTTCTAAGCAGGGAAATAAATCAATAAATACAAAAGGCTATTAAATGAACAGCTAGAATAAAAGAACTAGATCCACATGGAGAAAACTAAAAAATACAATGTTCCTCAAAGAAAGTTGTATGATATGTAAAATATTTACATTTAAAAAATACTCAGAACAATAGTAAACTATTTTAATCTCTCTTATGGACATATAATAGTGGAAACTTTGCCACCCCCTCTCCCACCAGGACATGGGGCAATGTCTGGAGACATGTTTGGTTGTCTTGTGGGAGAGGCAGGAGAGGGAGTGAAGGGGGTGGTGCTCCTGGGGAACATGGGACAATGTCTGGAGACATGTTTGTTTGTCTTGTGGGGGAGGAGGGGGGAAGTGAAGGGGGTGGTGCCCCTGGCATATAGGGTAGAACATGCGGGCGAACCTATGGCATGCAGGCTGTAGCTGGCTGTTTGTATCACTGAAAGCTCTAGAAGGCTCACCATTGCTGGGGTAGAAGATGCTGCCAAACATCCTATGATGGCCTGGGTAGCTCCCCACAATAAAGAAGGGTCCAGATCAAGCCTCTGAGGGTCCTAATATACGTGTACATATAAAGACACAAAAACACAAGTGAGTATCCTTTACAGCGCACCAGCTACAGGGCAGTGGGAAGGGGAAAAGGCCTTTAGACACATCCGTTATCATTTCATTTCTTAAAGGAGAATGAAAGAGTAAACAAAACAAAACAAACCCCATCCCTCTCCTCCTGTGACAGTAAAAACGTACTTAAAAAGCAGAAGGTTATAGGAGCTCTAGGTTCTAGGGTGTTTTGACACCCATCTGCTCCTTATGCAGGGTGAAATACAAGCCTCTACAAACAGGAAACATTTCCTTCACTGTGTCTTCTTCAAAAGCAGTAACCACACTTTTTTTTTTTTTTTATAAAAAAGGAGGAAGGAAACAGCTTGCATTTTGAACAGACGTTTTGTAAAATATTTGTTATTAGCTGGTAAGGAGATTTTCAGATGAAACGAAAGGTTTTGTGAAAGTAAGTGAAAGAATTAGTGGAGGCTTTTAGCATCCTATCCAGCGAAGCCACATGGAATGGACATCTGCGGTCTCTAAGCTTTGGGAGGCCTGGGAATGGGGAAGCCAGGCCAGGAAAGCTCGCCGTGGCTTTCCTGGGCACTTGCACTCCACAGGCAGGGCACATGGTCTCGTTCTCACTCACAGTATCCTGAAAGATGGTAAGACATCCAGGAACACAAAAACCCAAACAGTGCAAGATGGCTTACGATCAAGAGGGAGCTTGTGAAGCACACATTCCAAGGACTAGAAAAGTTCTGAGGGGCTGGACCAATTGCAGCCACAGCGAGCAGTCAACTCCAGAGGTGATATGGAGCTGGAGCTGAATTTTAAAGGAAGGGAATGATTTCCAAGTGGGTTTCCTGCTGCTTCAAGGAAGAAGGCAATGCTAAGGAGTGATGACAGAGGGACCAAAAAGAGGGCACTGAGGGAGGAAGAGCAGTTTCTAGAGCCATAATAGCTGAGTTCAAACCCCTCCTCTGCCTCTTAGTGTAGGACCTAAGCCATATTTTCTTTAAAAACTTCTCTAGCCCTCAGCTTTTCATCTGAAAAAATGAAAACACTAACTACAACCACCTCCTAGGGATACAATGGGAATTAAATGAATTAATACACGTAAAGAACTCAAAGCTTGCTGTAGACTCACTATCCTCATCTCTACACTGGCCTGATGCTTGATAGTGTTTCTCATCTTTCAGCGAGATCACAGGCCCTAGGAGGGCTCCAGTGGGCGGAAGATCGGTACACACTCCCAGGTGGCCGGCACGCCCTGATTCAGCGCAGTGCAAGCCGATTCCTCGGCCAAGCAGGTGCTCTGTGAGTGTGCCGTGGTGAGCACAACTACAGTGTGGGCTTACAAAATCAGTTACTTCTCAGTGCATCCCCAGCTTACTCTAACAAGGCTGACCACCGGGGGGAAACGTACGCTTTATTCTCAGTCTTTGGCACTCACAAAGCCCGCACCAGCATGCCAGGTGTTGACGTGTAGAATAGAGGGGCAAGGCCAGCTGCACTGCTCTTTGTGGCCGCCTGCTGACCACTGGGCCCAGAAGATTCCCAGGGAGGTGACTGACACGACTGTCCAGTGACACTGTGCTTGGGCACAGAGGAGGCTGAGCAGAACTACCGAAGGACTAACTAACCCTACTACAGAGTGAGGCCCTCCAGTAAGTTTCACCTTGTGGCACACACACGACACTCAGGGACAGTCAAAGCTGCTTCCGAACAGCCTGGCAGCTCTGGGGCCATCTGTGACCATGACACAGTGGCTGGGAAGCTCCACCCAGGACCGCGGGGTGCCTACACATTCACGGAATGTCCCGATTTAACAGAAAGGCTTATGGCTGGAGACAGGTCAAAGGCAGCCCGTACTGTTTCAGCGGCAACAGCTGAAGTAAACTCAAGACAGCTACCAAGTTTCCACCAACGTACCTGGACTGCCTGCAGCAATGAAGCTACAAAGAAAATTATGAAAATGTTCTTGCTACCCAGAAGCTCACAGTCTGATATCCTAACCATTCAGTGGCTTTTCCTTTTTCTTGCAAGCTCCCAATGAAGTGCTTTGCTAGTCCAGCAGGAGCTCCCGGCTCTGTCTGGGATGACCCGGCAGCACCCGGACCCACGTGGCTCCCCCGACCCTCTCTGCTCTCCAGGCTTCAGTGACCTCACACTCTCGGTCTTCCTCAGCACCCCTGGAGTCCTTTCTCCTACTTGTGCCCTTCAAACAGCGGTGTCCCCCAAGGTTCTGCTTCAGGCGCACTTCTCTCCTCCCATGTTCCATCCCCAGGGCTCTGGTCACCGTGCATGTGGTGAAAACTAAATCCAGATGTTGTGCCTCAGTGCCACAGAGCCAGCTAGCCTGGCTACGCCTCCATCTCAATGCCCCAGCAATGTCCCAGTATAACACGGAGCATGCGCCAAGCCAAACTCAACTTCAACCCTGTCCCCTCTCAAGTCCCGGGTCTTGGGAAGTGACATCCGTATCCATCCACAACATAAGCCAGACCAGCAGGTTTTGTCAAGTCTGATTCCTTCTGAATCCACCTGTCTCCCCACCCCTCACCTTTAGAGAACTCTCAAGGACCAGGTGGCTTGGGAGTAACTTCCTGAAATACAGATCTCATTGCGTGTCCCTCCTCTACTTAAAAATTCGGTAGCTCCCCATTGACTTCTCATTCATTCAAACACAGTTATTACCTAACAATCACCTATCTTTTCTTTCCTAAGATTTTTGTGTCTGGGGGTGTTGGGGATCGAACACAGGGCCTTGCGCTTGCTAGGCAAGCACTCCACCACTGAGCTAATGAACCATGTTTTCCAAACTAGAAAAAGAATGAATGACAACAGTGGTATTGTTTTCTATTTTTGCAAATCTCTTTAATGTCAGACTGAATTGAAGATACTATAGCTGGAAATTCCTATCTGCTTCTATTACCTTGGCATGCAATTCTGTTACTTTGGTTTTTGAAGTATATAGAGAAAATCCTGCCACGACAGAAAGGGGCACACGCAAAGAGCCTTTTCACATGATTGCAGAGACCCTCCTTTGATATTGCTCAACAGGTCCCAACTGTGTTGGGACACATCGGGACCTGCTTCCAGCCCACAAGATGTTCTGTGTGCCCTCGTACATCACCGTGGCTTTCTGAGGACAGCACTTGGCACATCCTGTGTTACTGAAGGCTGACACGGGCTACTAGCTCCACGAGGGCAGAGATTATCCATCCAGTCCTAGGTGTCCGCCTAGCCCCGTGTACAACCTAGCTAGCATCCGTGACCACTCAGCAAACATCTGCTGTTTGCAGAATGAGGGAATGGGGGTATAATGGACAAATAAATACACAGTAAACTCTGTATATTACAGAATTACATTCCACGGGGCTCTCTCAGTGAAGACCTGGTTGGTTGTAACATGGAGCCTGCGCCGATAGGTTAATAAGGCAGGAGGGCTAAAGGAGGTTCATATAGCACAAGTCCGATCCATTCTTCAAGGACACGGGCACCTTCTCCTTCTCACACAAGACCGGTTGTTACAAAGAACCCATGTGCCCACAGAGGGCAGCTCCTCATGTAAAACGGTACCTGTAATTCCCTGTACGTGCCCACTGCAGCTTGCAGGGTGAGTATAAACATGCTCAGTTTCATTCATTTATCTTCTGTGTGCAGTGAGCTGTCCTGGGGCCAGGTGAACAGGGCTGTGACCCAGAGAAGTGACTAATTTCCTAAAACTGAAAGAGCTTAGCTGAGTTGACAAAACAAACGTACATTAGAAACTGAACAGGAGGCCCTAAGGACAAGGTGGGAGGTACCACATTAGAGCTACAAGGAAGAGCTACTAGTACAGAAGAAAGAAAAGCCACTGAGGCTGCTGATCAGCAAGAACTTGCTGGCAAAACGGGAGAAAAACATCGAAAAACTCAAAGCCTACCACCACCACACACACACTATCAACACATTCTTGAGCTGGGGTAAGAGACAGGAGGGCAATACGGGGTGCAGAATAAGCCCTATCCCATAGCTGACAGAAGTCACTGGTAATGCTGTAAAAACATGCACCTTGGGAGAAAAACTCAATTGGACTGAATCTCGCCAGGCCACGTGGAGTGCTGTCCCCATACTTGTAGCAGGGAGGCGCCCCCGGATCTTTCTGTGGGGCTCAGCGGCAGGCTTCTCGGGCTGGAGGAAAGATGTGCCTGCTGGCAAGAAGCCTGGGCTCGTCTGACAGCTCTCAGTTTCACTTGTTTGCATGGTTCACTCATCCTGCTGACCAGAGTTTGGGGGTTCGGAGCACTCAAATCACACTGCTGTTCTCGGCAAAAGAGAAGGCAGTTCTCGCACAGCGGCAAGAACAGGAGAGATGATGCAACCTTCCGTCTGGTTCACAGCCTTCGGCTCGGGGATGGAGTTTCCAATGACATTGCTGCCTCAGTCCCATCTCTCTGTCCTCTTTTGTGGTCTAGTTGACCAGAGTCGTGGAGGTCACAGGCCTGTCCCCTCCATCCCAGGTTGGCAGGGCCAGGGCTGCAGGCAGGCTTCTAGGGCTGAGCTGGGGGTGGCTGTGCGGAGGCGTCTAGGGTACCAGGAGGTTGTGCTGTACCCCAGGATGTAACTCCAATCCCAAGAGGGAGCTTCGAGTGGAGTCTGAGCTGGCAGATGTGTCCCTGGCCTTGTGTATTCTGACTGACGACACTTCTCCAGAAGCCCGAGACAACGGCACGGCTCCCTCTCCTGAGACACGGGTGCCATATTGACAACAGTTTCAATTAGTTTCAAATCAGCTGCAAACCCAAGAGACATGGTATTTTCCCTTTGATTCAACAAGCAGAAGACCTGAAACATTCCTGTGCGGGGAGCCACAGGTATGAGGGGAGAGGACTCTGACCCAACCTTGCGCTCACCTTGGCCACAGTCTGTGGCTCCCTGCCCTCTGAGCTCCTCCTGTGAGGGTCGGGCTGCCACGCTGTGTGGGCCTCGGCACACTGCAGACTGAGCCATGTGGCAAGCGCTCCCGGCTTTCACTTGTTTTTCAGAGGCTGACTCCTCTCCCGGGATCGGTGGGACCGGAGATGTCCTGACCTTTTTACTTATTTATTTTTTTGGTTTGGTTCTAGGAGCTGGGAATGTTCAGTTTTTTTCACCGAGGGGATGGTGGCAGGATGGGGCAGTATGAGAGGACAAGGAGCTTCACAAAGTCCCTGTCTCGGCAGGTGATACCTGGCCAGGAAGACTGTCAGTTCTCAGTTTTAACACTTCTTTACTATCTTAATTTGATTTACTTGCTCATGAACACTGAACACACGTTACAGTAATTTATGACTGCAACACAGCTTCCCTGAAGAAATATGAATGAAAGTATATCTCTCAGTGTGAGCATTACTGATTTCTGCCTCCTCTCCTTTGTTCCCCTTTCCTTCATCTGCCGAACTCTGTGGTTTTTCTTTTCTAACTTTAGTTCTACACAAGAATTATTAAGTACAAGTCAAAATTAAAATCACTTCTGGTACGTGTTACCAGTAAGTGTTTTGACAGAAGAGGTGGAACTCATTATTAAGAATGAGACGGAGGATTGATTACTCAAGGTTTCCCCTCTCTTTTTATGACTCTCCTCGACAGGTCATCTGTTTCTGCATCTTCAGGGACTGGCTCTCATTCCCGAGCTGTCTGGGGAACACTGCGCAGGCCGACACCAGGTCCCCAGTCTAACGCCACCTGCACTGCCTGGAGGGCTCCTTCAGACTCGGCTCTCTCCTCCGCACGTCAAGTCCGCCACCAGGCTACTCGGTTTGCCTTTGAAGTGGCTCATTCTTTGCCACTGTTTAGGTCCTTGTCATCCCACTGTGAGATTCAGCCATGGATGCTCGGGTGACACGACTGTGGCTCACGTCTCCCTGACTGGAGCTGCACATCGCTGCAGGTGAATCTGCATCCTGAGCTGTCCGCAACACCGCTGCTCCCACAGAAGACCTCTCTGGACCTTGTCTAAGACGTGCTGTCCTGTTCCGATCATCTGCCCACACCAGCCCCATCCTGAATTCTCTCTCACCTGCTCCCCCACCCTCCTTCCACTCGCTGTATGCCCACTCACTGCAGACTATGCTTGTGCTGTCGCCCACAGTACCACCCTGGGACTGCCTGTCCCACCTGTCTGTGCAGGCCCAGCTCTTGTTGCACATCTGTAATAGCTGCTCCCTCACCCAGCCAGATCTCTCCTGCTCTTGTTCTCTGCCCGGTGTTCACAGAACCTGGTCAAGCTGCCAGTTCCAAGAGGAACAGCATGCTGAGTCTGGGGCTCCTCAGCCACGATATGGGGTGCTGGACTACACGTCCTGATGCTAGTTATGTGCTGGCATACTAGACATCTGGCCTTCGCTGTCCCAGCAGGAACTGTGCCCTGTGCAGGTGCTGCTGGTGGGTTCCCTAGGCAGACACTGGTCTCGACCCCTCCACCTTCCTCTCTCCCGTGCTGCTCACCAGGGTTAGCATGTCCATCACAGATCTCCAAGCAGAATAAGCTCCGTGGGTGATGCCCAGACCAGAACCACAGCAGTGACAGTGTTCCCCGAGGAAGACAGACATGGAGAAGTGGAGTGGTGTCTCGAGCCTCTCCTGTCCAAGATCAGGCTCTGAACTGCAAACTGCCCGCTTCCCCTGGGAACAGGCCCGACACACGTGCATACATCTCGAACGCTCTTCAGGACGACTGTGACAAATCTCAGTACAGCTAATCTGTGCTGCCATCTTTGCAGGGTGATATGACTCAGGACTCTGGAAATTCTTGGCCTCTATATGCTTTATTCACAAAACCACATCTGTCACCACACCTCCGAACCCGAGGCAGTGGCAGGAGCAGGCAGTCCCAAATCCAAGGTTTCTTGAGACGTCAGAAGGACTCCGCCTCAGATGCTAATGGATAGTCTTGCGGTCTGTTCTGCATTACAAATGTTTTCTGGTTTTGAAAACCCATAGAGAAGAAAAAATTGCGCAAACAATTGTAAGGATGATTTTTCTAGTATACCCGTGTTTAACATTATATTGCTTCATAGTACAGTAAACTCAGAGTTTTAAAAAGAGATGAATAAGTGATCAAAAGGAAGAAATCAGGAAAGCAATCAGGATTGCTTTTATTTTCTAGATAGGGGTTCACTAAATCGCCCAGGTGGGCGACCTCGTGATTCTCCTGCTTCAGCTTCCCAGAGTGCTGGGATTACAGGAATGCGCTACCATTTAAAAAGCCCAGGTACTTTTTTTAAATTGCTGAAGTGTAGAGTACATTATCATTTACTTGTTTTCTTAAATACCGTAAGATTATGCCATGCTCTTCTTTCTCATGAAGACACCAAGCAGAATGGAAAACAGAAATGATTTTCCCAAGGTCACTTTTGAGTCAGTCTTGGAAAAGGATCAGAATTTTGACCCATTCTTTCTGTGCTGAATTTTGTCAAAAAGGTCACTATGAACAACTAAAAAAGCACCAGAAATAGCAGTAGCTTCTGCAAGGAGGTATAGATTGAGATAAACAGCTCAGCTTCAACTCCACTTGAAAACACAGTGCTTGCACCTGAATTTCATTTAATTGCAGATTTTTATCAACTAAGCACTATCTCATACCATACACTTACATACCCGCGAAAGAAGAAAGTCATAAAAGAACTAGTTCTGCCTGGTTAGGTTGCTTTGTTGACAAAGAAGTACACTAATTTGATGAGATGGTTTTCAAATCAAACTGCATCAAAAAGTGAAAGAGCGAAGTGAAAAAGCAAAAGTGGTCTCGTGGTGTCTCTCGCTCGCTCGCTCGCTCGCTCGGCTTGGGGACAGGAGGAATCATGGCCTGGTCTCCATACAGTGGGCAGTAGTGAGCCAATTTTGTGGAACAGATGGTAATGAAATGGCAATGCTGGTGAGGCCGGTATGTGACAGGAAGTCTCCTCTGAAAGTCGGCCAAAGAGGCAATGTCGGAAACCGTGTGGCGGTGTGGCACCTGCCAGCATAAAGCTCTGCTGGGTGGCTCTTGCTCTGTAAACCATGCTGAAGGAAAACTGTGATTGTTCCAATATGCGTGAGCCTTGAAAACCTGATGCTAAGCGAAAGAGGCCAGTCATACCAGCTAGTATATGCTGCCATTTATACGAAATGTCCTGAACAGGCAAACCTGCAGAGACGGACAGCAAAGTGCCTAGGGCCGGGCAGATAAGAGGACTGGGGAGTGCCTGCTAATGGGGACAAAACTTCTTTTGGGGGTGCTAAAAATGTTCTAAAGGTGATGGCCCTGATGGTAACACAACTCTGAATATATTAAAAACCAATGAAGTGTATGGTTCAAGTGAGTAAGTTAAATGGACTCAATCTCAACAAAGCTGATAGACTGAGGACATTTTTTCATCTACTAGAAATATTTTATTAAATTATTTGATTACTGACAGGCATGCTCCTGATTTGCAAAGCAGGTTATGACTCATAAGAATGCATGTGTCAGATGGTGCCTAACAACTGTTGTTGGGTGGGTAAAGAGAGAAACAATTTTCACAGCCACAAAACATTACTAAGGGCAGGTGAGAGAACGTAGCTGACTCACTCCAGCCAGATGCTGAGAAAATAGCTGAACTGCATGTGTGAAGGATGGGGAGGTACTCGGGTCACCAACATCTTCTGTCCTGGCAGATGTAACAGACTGCTGGTTACTGAAAACAAAGGTGGGACTCAACTAGGAAGCACCAGGCAGCCAAAGCAAAGAGGGGCAGTAACAGTGACAATAGTGACTCCATCACTTTGCTGGCAAATTTCCCACTTGGCTTAAAGCCATGCATGGTTCATTCATGATGGGCTTCACCTTAATTCTGCTTCAAAATTAAATGAAGATGTTACAGAAATATGGTAAGTTTTATTCTCAACTTACAACAACATTTTCACTAACCGCCAACAAAGAAAGTGGTGTTTCACACAAGTAACAGAGGACAAAACCCAGAGCATTCAGATTTCCCAATAAAAAAGTTGCTTTGAAAGCTGCTGGCTACGTAAGATTCTAGGGCAGGGTTGGCAAATTTTCTCTGAAAGGGCCAGATGGTCTTGAGTTTTAGGCTCTGGAGACCGAGTGGCAAAAGTAAGACTATGGTGTAGGCAAATATACTTAATTTAAAA
Source organism: Hystrix cristata (assembly GCA_004026905.1). NCBI lineage: Eukaryota > Metazoa > Chordata > Mammalia > Rodentia > Hystricidae > Hystrix > Hystrix cristata. The sequence continues at coordinate 42,356 of PVJO010010630.1, forward strand.
TGTAAAGACCATTCATAGCTTTAGACTGCACAAAAATAGGTGGTTTGGCCCACAGAACGCAGTGTCAACCCCTGTCCAGACGATGAAGCTGTTAAGAGTAACAGCTCTCAGGTTAGCTACCAAATCATGATTACCTCTCAAACTTTCTGGGAGCCACAAAACTGATGCCCAAAACCATGATAATAACTAATATTTCATAGATCCTTCTCACACACAAAAAAATTCTGCATAAATTTTAAAATCTTCATGACAACCATATTAGATTGTGTTTAGGTCCCTCATCAGTGCATTTAGGGTCGACTGCCTAAGTGCAAATTCCTTGCTCTTTCATTATATTATGCTGCTTAATACTGTGCTTTACAACTAACGAATGGCTAAAGAAGATGTGGTTTTTCTACACAAAGGAGTACTACTCTGCCATAAAAAAGGATAAACTAGAGACATTTGTAGGTAAATGGATGCACCTTGAGAACATATTCTTAAGTGAAATAAATCAGACACTTGTGAGTACACATAGAATTGTTTCTCTGATATGACAAACCATGTGTAAATAAGGAAAAAGAGGTATAACAGATATTATGTAAAAGATAATATTCGAAAGAGAGGAGAACTAGAAAGGGAAAAGGGGGAAAGAAGGAAGGGAAAAAGAAAAGAAAGGAGAAAGGGAAAAAATGGAAAAATGTAAATAAACCTGCTGTAAATAGGGAAGGGTGGGAGAACAGAGGGGAGGGGTGGGGAAGAGGGGGAAGAACCAAGATATGTCATGTACAGGTACAAAATAACCATGATGAATGTGATCATTATGTATACAATGTACCAATACCTGTTCTTGGTAAAAAATAAATTAAAAAAAAAAAAGAAAAAATACTGTAAGCATACGGGTTTGTGAAGAAAAACATCAAACCATTTTTTTCCTTAACACTTTCACAGCTGTGAAGACAGTGTTTCTAACACCAACGTGCTGGGATGTGGGTGTGTGGATTTTCCCACATCCCAAGAAACTCTCCAGTAGATACCACCTGGATGCCTTGAAACTTGATTCTGGCGCCACCCACCTGGAGTCAGCGTCAGAGCCCACAGTCCCCCCCCCCAGTTCAGATGCAAATCCACAGCCCAGGTCTCTTTGCTTTTGACAACTGGTGTCTTGTAACCCTCTCCTTAGGTTTGATTAATTTGCTAGGATGACCAGAGAACTTGGAGAAACACTTTGCTTACACTTATTAATTTTATAAAGCGCATGATGAAGGATACAGATGAACCACGTGATCAAGGTACACGGGAAGAGTTGTGAAGCTTCCTTGCCCTCTCTGGGGCGCCACCCTCCAGGCAGTACCATGTCCTCAGCTGTCTTGACCGCTCCAAACCAGGTCTCGTGGGTTTTGGATGCAGGCTTCACTATGAAGGCATGACTGATTAAACAATGGCTACACAACCTTTATTCCTCTCCTCAAGACAACAGCTGGAGGGTGGGGCTGAAAATTCCAAACCTCTCATCAAAATGCTGGCAGGTGCTGTGTGCTAGGAACTGGAGGCAGAGGCCAAACACGTACTTCTCATCCTCCCGCAGTAGCCCCGAGTTTCCTCCATCATGGCTCACAGAACAAGGCAGACACCTGCAGATGCTGGTGTGGGGATTCTGAGGCGGGCTCTGGAGGCTCGATCAGTAAAGCTTGACCTGGTCATTCAGTGATTCACACAGCAAGTGCCACCTCCTCACCACAAATGTCTCAAGTACACAGACAGCCTCCATCGTCTCCCAGCTGCTCCTCTTCCTCCGGCATCACTTTTCCCTCGACAGTCACAGTACGGCCAAATCAATCTTTCTTAAAGATGAATCCGATTCACTCTCCTGCTTCAAGGGCCTCAGTGATCCATTTCCTACAGGTGTGTCACATAAGCCTCCCTGCCTGGCCTTTGCTTTCTTCCCACCTCATCCCTTGGGCAGCCTTGACCTCAGGCAAATGCAATCCCTTGCTGTCCCCACAGCTGTTTAGGGCGCCTGGGCTTTTCCTCAGGATCCCAGTGCCTGAACGAGGACCTCGGCGTCGGCCTCTTCAGTTCGGGTGTTGGCCCTCAAGCGTGTGGGGCGTGCAGAGCCTCCAGGAAAACGGCTGCAGCCACATTGGTGCCCCGGGGCCACACCCCCAACTCCAGCAGAGACCTGGCTCTTCCTCCTGCCCCATCATCTTCCCCAGAGCTGCAAACTTCTGGGAGGCACGGACAGCGTCCTTTGTACCCACTTGGGCAGCATGCCACGTTAGAGCCAACCGGGGGCACAAGTGAGTGAAGCACACAGCTGCCGGGATGAGTACCGCACATGCCCGTGAGAAGTCAGGCAATGTCCCAGTAGAGGAAAGGGTCCCCACTTGCAAGCTGCAAGGTCTCTACAATGTCGCCCACTCTGGAACTGGCAACTGGATCAGAGGAGAGTGTGAGGCGGAAGGTGAGGAGCTTGGAGAGCTGAGGTAATGGGCCCGACATGCTGCTCCTGCATGAATTTATACAAGAACGGGACAACCCTGACACAGGAGATGTCACAGACTGTGGCAACGGGAGGCAGGCAGGAAGCCCAGTTCTCATTGCTACGAGCCCCCAAGACAATCGCCCAGGACCTTTTGGATAGTGACCACTGGTGGAGTGTCCAGATAGATCCATGCCCACACCTCTGGCACCCAGCTCCACAGGTGGCAAGGCCTGCAGAGTTGCCACACTGCTCCTTGGAGCTGTGAAATCAGCAGGTGCTGCACAGTGATGAGAAATGCTCTCTGTAGCCTAAGGTGGGAATTACTATAGAAAAGCAGCCCTAAAGGATATAGATGTGACTACTATGGGCTGTCCTTGAGGTTTCCTGGAACCACCTTCACTCCAAGCTCCCTGGTTCCTCCACAGTGCTCAGATTCCTTCTTTTCACACTGCTTAAACACTGGCTTGGCCTCTTCCCTGTGGCTTCTTTCTGCTCATCCTGCATTCAGCAGGCCATGCTAGGTGAAGATATTCTGTCAATACTTACTATATACATACCTACTATTGATTCTCAAGAGTTATTGAGTTCCTACTATGTGCCAGCATAATTCCCATACTGGAAATGCAAATAAAGTCTCCCCATCCCAGGCAACATTGGTGGGGACAGAAAATTATCCTGAGTGAGACTGGGGCACTGAGTAGGAGTCTCGTGATCCCAATGGGAGGCTGCAGAAGGATTCTCAGAAGACTTGCCATTTGCCAGGAATACTGCCCGTTTGCAGAGTGGAGGGGAGTCTGGGCAGTGAGGAGGTATGGGGAAGAGGCTGTCACAGGGCAGGCTTGTCGCAGGCCAAGAAAAGGGCACAGATGAAGTCAGGAGAGCATGGAAAAGCACACGGCTCCAGTGAACTGCAAAGGGCTCAGTAGGGTTTGCCGCAGGCTGCAGAAAGGAGATGTGGCTAAGCAGAAGATAGGGGCCCGTGTCTTAACCACCCTGACGGCCATGGAGGGCCACTGAGGGCCTTCAGTGGGAGCCAAAGCACCAGACAGGGAGGCAGGTGGTGAGCGAGATGGTGGCAGAGGTTGCTACCAGAAACCACACAGATGATGATGTGGGCCTGGACCGAGGCAGGAGGAATGGAGAGAGAGGGAATGACCAACATGTATCACGGAGGTCCCTGGGATGGGCTGAGAGGAGATGGATGCACAAGTGGGAAATGTCTCTGGCAAAGCCTCAGGTTCGGGCCTTTGGGCGATGATGGAGCTTGTCAGCAGGGCAGGGAGTGAGGAGGAGAGGCATATTTAGCAAAGCAATGGTGAATTTCGAGTGCCTGTGAACACCAGTGGATAGGGCTGGCACCCAGAAGGACATGCGGTTCCGGAGCCCAGAGAGGGAGACCCAGCCCCTGATCTAGATCGGGAGCCATGAGCCAGGGCTTCGTGGTCACCCCCTGTGTGGCTGGCAGGAGCTCAGGAGGTGGATGACTAGTGTCTGGAAACAGCCTGTCCAGGAGTCCCAAAAAGACTGGCATTATCTGTGCTCGGTGGGCCAGATTTAAAATTGCTTTCTTCTTGGCTCCTCCTCCATGTTCTCTCCTTGCCTGCCAGGCAAGTGTCCTACCTTTGTTACGGAGTGAACCAATTTCCACAGCCTCCAGCGTCAAACCCCAAATCGGCTGTCAGGTTTAACAGCACGCCTCCCCTGGTCAGCTGTCCTGTGACTTCCCACTGCTCCACACTTCTCTCACACGGGCTCCAGGAGATCTTTCCTCACCCGGGCCACCCTGCCCCTCCCTGCAGACACTTGCTGCTTCCCTATCGGGGACTGACGAGCCTCCTCCTTTCCACCCATCCAAATTCTGCCCACCCCCCATCACCAAAACCCTGGACAGACCAGCCCGCCGCACTGGCGCCGCCCTCCCACGGGCGCAGCAACTGCCCCAGTGTCGCCGGACGTCCGTCTGTCCCAGGCACCTCTGCCTGCTCTCCCTGGGGCCAAGCACAAACTTGTTAAGGGAAAGGATGTGTCCTTCACTCCTTCTGCACCTCAGGGGGCCCCCAGAGCCAAGTAAGAACATGGGCAGTGGGCAGCGGGGAGCAGCTAGGAAGCTGCTGGGCTAAGATGCAAGATGATGCAGGCAAAGACCTCTCTGGGACACAATGAAATAGACTTGGTTACTCCAGAAAGCTTGAAATGAAAGACTGCAGGCAAGTAATTAGTGACAGTAATTAGTGACTGAATGACTTTCTGACCAAATGAACTCTGATATGAAAAACATCTGAAAACCAACAGCTTTTAAACAAAAACAAAAAAAGAGATTTAAGTGAGATGTAACACAACTTGAGGTTGCCTACAATAAAAGATTCAGAGGCATTAAAACACACAAAAAGATACACACGAAGCTTTCAGAAGGTGGAAGTCAAAGTTCTAGGTCTGGGCTAAAGAGCTGATTTGACTGAACCTTGCATTGAGCTTCCTGCCAGCCAAGGCAAAAAGGGAAGTAACATGATACAGGGATCTGGGGCAGAGGCATTGGAGTCCCAAACCACTCCAATGTGCTTAGCAGTGCTTAACAGTTCTAAGCACCCTTCTGAGCACTGAGGTCATGAAGCCAAACCTGTACTTCTCAAGGCAAGTAAATGAGATAATATATGCAGAGTACTTACTATGTGATTGCCACACATAGTAAGGTGGCCATGGCAATTCTGTTCCATGATGACTGAGACTGGTGGCTGTGTTTTCACAGCTGCAACCTCCATGGCTGGCCCTAGGCTCAGCGTATAACACTAAGTACTGAACTGCTGACAAATGGAAGAAAGTAAACCTTCCCAGTATAACTGCCGCCAATGGTTCTCATGGATACACAGCCCAGAGATGGCTTCCTTGGCGGTGGCTTACAGAGGGCTTCTCTAGGTGGGCTATAGAGGAGTTCCCTAATGGTGATTTACCATGTAAGGACTCAGGATCAAACACGACCCAGTGAGGAAGTTCTGCAGGGGCTAAGCTAATGAGGCTTAGGCAGAAATGAGGTTCAGGCAGACAATGAGGTTTAGGTATATAAATGAGATGGCACAATAAGCTTAAGGGTAAATAAAGCTTAAGGGTAAAAGGGATGTCTTTTGCTATCCAGCAGACCATGCAGCACAAAGGCCCCTGCAAGGGCCTGGGGACTGGTCCCCTGCTCTGGGCTTCAGGGACCAAACCAGGGGTGGAGGGCCTGCCGGTGCAGGCAGTGACATCTGGCACTGGTGGGAATGTGTGGTGGTTCACGCACTGAGGCTCAGGCTGGCCCCAGGTGGTGCTGTGGTATTAGAAGCTTCTGTGGTCGGGAAAGACAGTGTGGCTTTTGCAGCCAGCCACCATGCAGGAACTACACATGGGCCCTAGAGTCTGGGGGCAAGATGTGCTTCTACTGCAGAGAATGGTGTTCCTGCTGAAAGCTGCTGCAGTGCCTGTCCAAGGGCCAGGTGCGCCTGGCATCTGCAGCAGGGACCCAGCAAGGGAACAGGTTTGCTGGGCCCTGTAGAAATCCTATCAGATGGAGACAGGGCCAGGATCAGCAGGGGCAGGGCCAGAGGGCACAGAGGCACAGGTATGCCAAACATCGTGTCACCCTCCACTGCTGCACTAAAACCTCTGCACTAGCTCAGCCTTCTGCCACATGCTGGTGCGTTCCTGACAACCAAGTGACAGGACACAAGGTCAAATCTGGTTCATGGACAGACTGGTGGAAAGGGATTGTGGCTGCACTGTGGCTCCTTTAGGGGGGAACCTGTGAAAGACAATTAAGGGGGGAATGAATTCTCCCGGGGTGGGGGGAGCTGGGTGGTACACTCGGTTGTCTGCTTTGTGCAGAAGGAGAAGTAATAAGATGAAGCATATGGATTCACTGGGTGTGGTCACCAACTTGGTTACCTGTCAGGGACTGAAAAGGGGGGGACAATGAAACCCAGGGAAGCGGTGAGGCAAGTAGACACAGCTAAAGGAACAGAGGAAGTGTGGTGATTTTGTTTTACAGACCAGTGCCTGCCACAAACACCCATCACAGAAAAGGTTCAGAACAGGAGGCAGGCAGAGTGACCCAGAGTAGCCCCCTACGGTTGGCACAGGAACAGAGCAGCCACAGTGGCAGGGAAGGAGACTCTGTGTGGGCCCCACTCAGGCAGGTGGATCGAGCTACTGTCACTGTGGAGTATCCAGCCTGCCATCAACAGAGACCACACTGAGCCCGATCTGCCCCCTTTCTCAAGCCACCTCTTGACTAATAAGACTACAGGCCCTTTTCACTCTGCAAGGGGGCTAGGTGACAGATTGAGTCATGATTCCCACATTCCCATGTCCTACCCCACAACACGATTATCTTTAAGGTGGTAATTAAAATTACAGGAGGTAGGCCTCTATCCTACAGGATAGGGGGTCTTAAAAGGGCAGTATTGGAGCTTGGAACATAACACCACGAAGTACGGCACTTTGTACTAGAGGGACTCTGAACTTAAGAACACATGAAGGCCTTAGAAGTAAGGTCTCTCTGACCTCCCATCACCTGGTCTCTTGTCCCTCCTCTGAACTACTCTTCCCCAAGACACGTCATGGGAACTAAGACCCCTTTCCCACGAAGCAAGCCATCAAACCCACAAAAGTCCCTTTCCCCCACTCCCTTGGTGACCCGCACTCCCCTGGGCTTGTCCCCTATCTGGAGGAAGGACGGCTACATAGAGGAGACAAGAAGCACCTGAGCAGACAGGCCCCGCTGGGTTCCCTGCCTAGTACCATTCAGCCACACTCTGTCCTCCTGCCAAACGTAAGCCTCCTCTATAGCCCGTGTTCACCGTGCGCATAGTTCTACAAAACTCATCTAGCTCTCTGCTTTCAGCTCTCATCTCTGCAGAGCTGACTGTCATGTACACCCCCAGCTCTGTCTGGCTCCAAGGGAGAGATGTGCACCTACATCCTTACAAGGATATCTTTATGCATTTTCCAGAGTCACTTCAAATTCAAATACATCTTCAGGCAACAACTTTTGCTTCTCTCTCTCTTGCCCTTTCCTCCTATCCCAGATATAAACTCTGGGACCCACATCCCCAAGGGACTCTGAAGATATAAGACCTGACTTGGAGTTCCTGGCTATCACAAGACCTGCAGACTTAGCTCTTGAACCCCAAGCTGGCAGGATGCAGGGAGAGGGCAGGAGAATCATGTCTCCCAGCACCCCAGAGAGTAAAGAAGACAGAGGCAAGGTACAGAGAGCCCGGTGTGCTGGGTTATGGAAGTGTCCAAGGAGGATCAGGCCTGAGGTTTCGGCCTAGGCACAGTAAGCCTTCTTCCCTACCTCCCTTGGAAGACAAGTGTGTATCACGTTGTCTGCACGGTGCGGGATTTGTAGATAAATATGCAGTCCTTGATGACAAGCTAAGAAAACACAGCATTTATCTGATTTATTCATTTGTTGCTCTCCTAAAATTGTCTTACCTTCATATTCTCTTCATTTCAACCAAGGAAAATCATGAAGCTTCACACTTCTTATGCAGCACATGATTAGTGTTTTAACAGGAAGACACTGTGGCTTTCACAAGATTATAAACACAGATAAATATCCTATCTTGTTAACTAGGTTGGTGTTTCTCTAAGAAATAATGCTTATCTATTATAAGTGGAACATGAATGTCCAGTTTGACCAATAGTTCAGCTGCAATTTATCTTTTTACCCTTTAAAAACAACCAAGAATAGCCACCAACAGAGACCTACATTCTCTCTGGAAAGATGTCTAATCCACATCAGAAGGCACAGGAATGACACGGTCACTATCACGCCCACCATCACAGGAGGAGTGCCACTGCGGCCGCGCACTTCACACTGAGAGCCAGCGGCTGGTACCTGCTGCTGTCTCTGGCGCCGCGCCTGCGCGAACTGGGACAGCATCAGCTGCCTGTCGAGCTGCTCCATTCTCTGCTGCCGCTGGATGTCCACAGTGGCTCCCATCCCGACTCTGGCCTCGCCGCTGGGCTCCGAGGAGGAGAAGATGGGCTCGAGCGTCCAGGAGAAGAACTGGGCCATCCAGCCGGGGACGCAGAGCACCTGGTGAACCTGGAACAGTTTGCTGTCATAGCACAGACCGGAAATCTAAAAGAGAAAGTCCAACTGGATTGTTTAGATGTAATACAAACTTAAAGAGTACATTCAACACAGATGCCAAAGCTGCAAAACATCTCAGATGGTATTTTTCTTAGTTTTAGCAGCGTTAGGTGATAAGAAAAAGCCTAACCAAGTTATAGAATACTAAGCAGTTAAAATGACAAAAATGCAGTTTACACAGCGAAACAAAATTATTTTTATTAAATGAGGAGATGGCAAAATCTTAGCCATTTAACAAAGTACAGGGAAAATTCTTAAAAAAACAATGTCTTCATCTATTTTTTTAAAAAAAGCCATCAAAGATCTGATCAGCAAAACAATTTCCAGCAGCGCACCGTCAGAGCGACACCAGTAGAAAATTGCTCCGATGTCCATCGTCTGAGCCTGTTAGATGACATATTCATCGGAAAATAAAGACACTTAAAATCCTGGCTGTTCTTTTTTTTTTTTTGTGGTGCCGGGGATCGAACTCAGGACCTTATGCTTGCAAGGCAAGCACTCTAATCACTGAGCTAAATCCCCAGCCCCTTGGCTGTTCTTCACATAGCGTTTTAATTGGTTTCTCAAATCTAGATGTTTAATTCCTCAGTAATCTTAGTTAGCCGCTAAAAATTCTTCTTACAAATGTATTTTCATCTTTAAGAAAATTTGTATGGAAAGAGAAGTCTCAAGACTCCTGGTTTTCTAGGTAAAAATAACTATGGCTATGCCTTTGTAAAAAAATCTTTAATTTTGTGAACTTAATTCTTAGAATAAGAAGTTATTTATATCAAATAAAAGCATTTAATAATTTTCTGCCTAATCTGAGAAAAGTACACTTTATCAATGCAATTTAAATTAATTAGGCAGGATTTACTGAGCTCCTGTGGGCAAATGCTGCAGGGACAAGATAAACAAGGCCCCTTACTCTCAGAGAAACAACAGTGGTCAAGCCAGAAAAAAGACAGTGAACAGGCGAATGCATAAAACAACCTCAGACGAGCTCTATGACGTGAAACCCACTTTACGTGGGTGGTGAGGGAAGCCCTCAGAGGAAGTGACACTTGAGCAAAGACCTTACGGACGATGGGGTGCCAGGGAACTGAAGAACTAAGGAGTCTGCAGGTGAGAAAACAGTGCTGTGAGGAAGTCAGCTTGGGAGTATCTATGAGGCATCTCAGTGCAGCGCTCCAGCAGGCGGCTGGAACTCAAGGGGACAGGCAGGCAGAGGTAGGGATTTGGGAGTCTCTGGATATTCCATGGCATGTAGGCCAACACGATCGTACAAGATGACACGGGGGCAGAGGATGTATTACAGAAGGGACAATAGGAGAATGAGCCCAGGAGTACGCCAACTAATACTGTGTGGATGGACGGAATAGGAGATGCCAGTAAAGACATCAGGAAGAGGCTGCCAGGGAACAGGAGGGATGGGAGGAAACCAGGAGGATTTCACAGCAGTGAAGCAGAGAACAATGTCTGCAGAGGGCAACAGTCAGCTCTAGCACGGCTTATAGTCAGGTGAGATGGAGAGAGCTGCCCCTGTACACGGGCCTGTGATGGCCTCATGAGAAAGCCTGGGGCAGTGGGAGGCACAAAAGACAGACAGTAGTAAGCGCGAGAGTGGAAGGCTTTTGGCTTCAAATAATCTTTGTGCTGCTCCTCTGTGAAACAACAAAGAGAAGGAAAACAGGGACAAACTCCATGTTTAAAGCATCCGTACTCCACTCAGCGAATGAGGAGGTGAATGCAAACTGTGCAAACGCTCAGGGATCAGAGCTGGGCCCAGAGGGCATGGGAGGAAGCCGCCTGCCTCTCCCGCCAGCGTGGCCTGGGATCCACCCTGTTCCATCCCACGGTGAGGGGGCAAAGCAAGGCTCAACGATGACAGTCACGTGTGCAGGCGCAGCAGGGGACGGAAAGAGCTCGCTTGCTGAAGCCTCTGACATGCTGCATAACCGCGAGTTGTCATGCAAAGTGCTACTATAACATGTTGTGGATATTATTAAAGGATTAAAACACAAAGCTTAAAGATTTAGTTTCCCATAAACATTTGATAATCACACCACCCTATTTCATGACAATGTGGGATAAGAATAATAGCATTACAATTTTACCTAGTTACTACCAAAAGTATTGAGAGTATCACTTATTATCATGGTACCCTACATTTATACATTACTTTTTCTTATATATTACTTTTAACTTTAATTTTCATTATCTTGTAAACCATTCTTGTATTGAGACTTTTGAATAAGATCATTGTCTTGAAATCTTTAAAAAAAAAAAAAAACAAAAAAACAAAAAAACCAAGCCTTAAAAATAGCCCACAGCTGGGAACATCAGTTCAGTGGCAGACACCTGCCAAGCACGGATGAGGACCCGTGTTTATCCCCAACACTGCAAAACGCAGAACAGAAAAACCAAACATAACTGCGCACTGGGGTTTTCATGTCAACAGGCCAGGGGAACTGTGAGGCTGCACAGATAAGGAAGGAGGCAGGAGATGACCAGATAAAGCAAAAAGGAACAAGCAGGCTGTCTGAGAAGGCCAGAGAGGGCTGCAATCACAGCGCTCAGACGCAAGAATCGAAACCACTAGTCAGGAAAAGAGGTGCCGAGGCTGGACAGCCAGAGAACGTTCTGGCTCACATCCTGTTGAGGGCCCAGGCTGAAGACCAGGTCGTGGCTCTGGAGCAGAAGAAGGGTGTCCCATAGGCCCGTAGTGACAGCTATTCCCTCATAAGACTAACGGAAAAAAATCAAAAAACAAATGAAAAGCAGTAATTCTCTTTTAAGCCATTAACAAACATGGACATAACTGTACACTTACGGAGGTTTTGGAGACTATTAATCCTTTAAAAAAGGAGTAACTACATAATGCTCATTAGGCAAATGAAGAATTCACCAGGCGGAAAATGCACCAACACTCTTGAGTGCAGAGTCAACCTCAACTGTCCCTGTAACCACAACAGGTGAAGGTGACAAACCATAACCTGGCAATGACACCCAGGTGACAGGCTCTTGCCCCGCCACCAGCGGGTGCACCAAACCCCACCAGGCTCGCTGCACCGCTGCAGCCCCTGCAGACCACTGTCTCTACATCCAAGAAACCTACCACCTACAGGGCAACTGGACAGACACAGGGGCCGCTTTTCTAGGGAATGACACCGTCTCCACGACAGAAACAAGCCAGGCTGTCACGATGCTCTTGTGCCTGGGCCCCAGCGCACCGGCTCTGTGCAGTCAAGGCCTGAGGACAACAGGCACACCGAGGCCCCTCAGTCCTCCTACAAGGATTTGCTGGACACTATTAGGTGCCGGGTTGTGTCCTACACGCAGGAACACAGTAGGGAGGAAAACAGAATAATTTGGCCCTCATCAGTCCCACAGTTTCCCAGGCTTTCTTCTGCACTGAAAATGCTAAAGAATAAACAGCTCCAGAAACTTCTTAATTTACCACTCAAAGAATATGTGTGCAAATTAGGGATGCCTGAAGTTATTCCTGCCATTTCTGATTAATTTTGAAAAGACTGTTTTTTCCGGACATATAGAACCACGTGGATTTGGTAGTTATTCTGAGTCTTGCATTTAAGCACACGTGTGACTCTCACCGAACTATCTATGTACCTCTTCTCCTTTTCGTGTGAGGGAAGAGGCATGATGTTAACCTGAAAGATTTTGAGGTATCCACTTAAAATGCTGGATAGCTCTCTGACTCTTAGGATTTTAAACTGGAATGGAGACAGAAAGAGACTGACCACAGGCTGTTTGGTTTCTAACAACTTGTCTCAGAAAGCTGCTCCAGGCTTTCTTTTCCGGAAAACCATGTCTCTAGAGAGCTACATCAACTGTGTAAAGCAGAAAACCTCAAACAACAGTGCATTAAATACAACAGAATTTTTTCTTCCTCCTACTAAAAAAGCTTCAAACTATATTAACAAAATTCCAGGCAATAGATGAAGAAACTAAGCAAAGAGGAAAAGGGCAAAAGTCTATTTTCAGGCACCTTCTTGGAAGCTGCACCCACATGTGTGTTGACAGCTTACTGGTTAGGATGTCAGGGCTTAGACCCACGGCCACATTGAGATGCAAAAGGACTTTACCACTAGACTCAGTTAAAAGTAAAAGGGAAATAGGCTTATGCTAAAACTTGTTTTTTACACTGGAATAAAAATATACTTAAAATGTGAATGTGAAGAACCAGAAGGATTTTGGATTTATCAAAATAAAATCAATTGTGAAAAACTCATTGCTTTTGATCCTAGGCTAGGAACCAGACAATGATGTCTACTTACTATTTTTATTTAACACTTACTAAAGGTCTTAGCTGGTATAGTGAGACAAGAAACATAAAAGGAATAGACTTGAAGTAAAGCGGAGAAACAAAACTTACTTCCTTTCATAGAAACGCTACCAAAAATAATGAGTGCAAAGTTACGGAATACAAGAGCAACAGACAGAAATCAACTAGTATTTCTATATACTAACAACAAACAATTGGAGAAAAACTACAAAAATAATTCCAATTTATAGCAGCATCAACAGAAAAAACTCACCCAGAATTGCTAAGAATATACCTAATGAAAGATGTGCAAGGTATATACATTAAAAACTTAAAAACTGAAAGAAAGAATTAAAGAAGAAGTAAATAATGTAGAGACATACCATGTTCATGGACTGGAAGCTTTAACACTGTTAAAATGGTTACATTAGCTATGAATTACCCAGTAACAAACTGCTCAAAATTCTGGCTTAAAACAATAAACATTTATTATTGGCATTTTTCTTTTTGGTGGGATAGGAATCTGTGAGTAGCTTGTTTGGGTGGTTATAGCTTGAGATCTCTCCTGAGGCTGCAGTCAAGATGTTAGCCTACCTGCACTCATCTAAGACTTGCCTGGGGCTGGAAGATAAGCTTCTAGTACAGCTCAAAAAACACACCTTAGAAGTTGCTGTTGATTGTTGATAGGAGGTGCAGTTTTTGGCCACATGAAGCTCACCACAATGCAGCTTCAGTGTCCCTATGTCATGGCAGCTTCCTTCTGGAAGAGAAGTCAATACAGTGTATCTGACCCACTCCTGTGTCATTTTGCCACATTCTATCTATTATGAATGAGTCACTGAGTGTAGCCCATTTTCTAAGAGACAGGAAATAAGCTCCACTTCTTAAAGTACAGAAGAATTTGTGGATATATTTCAAAACCATCACTGACAACTCTTCCCAAGCTGATCTATAGTTTCAATGTAATTTCATGCAAAACTAACTGTTTTCCGCTTTTTAAAAGAAATTATGAGCTGATTTAAAAATGTATATGAAAGGTTAACATTTCTAAAACATGTAAGCCAGTTTTAAAGAAGAAGAACCAAGTTAGAGGGCTTGCGTTGCCTGACTTCAAGACTCATACATCTATTGTAATCATGACGGTATGCCATTTGTGTAAGAATACTCATAATAAATCACAGGGACAGAAAAGAGTCAAGAAATAGACCTGCACTGGTCTGCTGCATTTTGACAAGGTGCCAAAGTAATGCAAAATGGAGAAAAGAGTCTTTTCAACAAATGATGATGGAACAACTGGATATCTGAGCGAAACAACAAATCTCAAGTCTTATCCTCATAAGAATTACCCTCGAACTATATCACAGACCTAAGTATAAGAGCAAAATCTAATAAATTATAGGAGAAAATCTTTGTGACGGCAAACTAGCAAAAATTTCTTAACCAGCACATCAAAAGCACAAGCTTTAAAAAATTATAAATTATTTAGCTGCCTGCTTCATAAGGGTGGGTGGTTGGCTCAATTACTTTCTCTTAAATTTCTGTTCCCCATCAGGAAAGCAGGACTGATAATAGTGCACATCTCCTGGGCTTGTTGGGAAGGTTAGGAAAGTAACACAGGGAAGATGGTGAAATCCATGTCTGGCTGATAGTAAGGCTGCTGCCACTTCAGCATCCCCTAGTTGTCATCTTCGGGTACAAGCAGAGTGGCCGAAAAGCTCAAGCCAGTCAGAGCATGTCAGAATCTAATCTGGAACTATGTCAGTCATCTAATCTCTGCCTGAAAGTGTTTGCTAAAACCTTAGTGAGTAAGGTATCTGTGGACTGTAAAGAGCTCTTTAAGAGAGATAATAAATGCGTACTTAAAAATAAAAATTAATTATAAATTAACAATAAATTAATCGAGATTTTAAAATTTTGTTCTCTGAAAGACATTGAGAAACAGAGACACTAAGCCATAAATTGGCATAAAATTTTTACAAAATACATCCAACAAAGGGCTTATTAACCACAATACGTGAAGTATTCTTTTAAGTCATCTGGCACTTGATTTTAAATATGAGTAAAAGTCTGAACAGACACTTCCCAAAAGAAGATATACAAATGATCTCTAAGCACACGGAAATATCCTTACTGTTACCATTCACTAGAAAAAGAGATGTGGAGCAACTGGAACTCGTGCATTGATGGGGGAAATGCAAAATACAGCTCCTTCATAAAATAATGTGGTAGACTCTCTTAATGTTAAATATATACTTGCCATATGACCCAACAATTCCTAGAGAAATGGAAATGTATGTCCACACACAAATGTTCATAGTAGCATTATTCATAATAAACTAAACCTGGAAACAACCCAAATGTTCATTAATTACTAGATGGATAAAAAACTGTGCTGTATCCATACCACAGATCATACTTACGATAACAAGAAATAAAATATTAATAAAACAAATGAGTCTCAAGAGCATCATGTTACTGGGCATGGTAGTGTACAACTGCAGTCCTAGCTATTGAAGAAGGTGGGCAGAGGACCATTTGAGTTTAGGAATTAGAAGTCAGCCTAGACAACACAGCAAGACTCACAGCCTCAAACAACAACAAAGACTCAAACCAAAACAGAACCCTCAAAGCCAAACAACATCATTCTAAATGAAAAAACCAGAATGTAAGTTTTCATAGTATACAATTCCAAATATACAAAATTCTAGAAAAGGTAAAACTACAATGACATAAAAAAAAAAAGATCTGTGTGTACTTGAGTCTGGCAGTTGGGTGTGGAGATAAAGAACAAATAGACGTGAAGAATCTTTTCAGAGTGAGAAGACTGTTTTCCACTTTGAGAAACTGTGCACTTGAAAATTGGTGTATTCTTTTGTATTTAAGCAACATCTTAACACTAGAAAAAAGAATTTTTCAGAAAAGAAAATACAAAGATCTAGAAATTTACAGAAATAAGTCTTCTTTCACATTTTTAAAAACAGGTAGAATTTTTGCAGAATAAAACAATCTCTTAACAACAAAATACCTGTGATATCTTGAAAATGTTCCACCTTGCATTACAAATCAACACGAGAAGACTTTTGTTTATAAGTTATGTTCTTTTAAAAAATGAATAAATTCCAAACAGCACGTACGATTTTAGCACAGTCCTTTCCCAGAGGTTATCAAGATAGATGAGTAATATCAATACAGTCAGCCCCAAAGAGGAAGGAAAGCTGGACAAACGAATAGTTTTAAGATAGAATCAAACTGATTCAAGACTCTCTACCTCTTGACAGGCAGACAGTGTGAAGACACTGTGGGAAACACTCTGTGCTGTAACTGATGTACTAATCTACCAGCGATCTCTACAACCTCAGTTTGGGTGCTGCTTGTTTGGGTGCTTCTTGGTAACCTCCTCTGTATTTCCATTTTTTTTTCCCCTATAACTAGCAGAGTTACCAGTCTAATACATTTTAAATTACTTTAAAACTGTTCATAACCTATCTTTACTTCAGATTTGTGTTCACAGCAGTGTGAGCAATGCAAGACAATGAGTTTGCTGAATGTGAGATTTCAGCTGCATGGTTCACACGGTATGAGAGAGAACGAGTTAAATGGCTCGCTGCTCTTATAGGAGAAGGCAGTGACACGGGCCAGAGTCTTCAAATGGGAGAGAAAAGAGAGGCTGCGAGTCAGGTAAAATTTTCTTGAAGATTGGTCGGCCCACAGAATTCATAATGAAGGCTGCAGAAAGTTGCTGATTATGTCTTTCACTGTTTCTGGGAACTCTAAACCTTCACAGGTAAGATTATTCTCCAGAATTCTGTCTCCTTGATGATGAAGGACTCATCTTAGGGGTGTGGTCAAGAGATGATCTCAGAATCCCTTCATGCATGAGCACCGTATGGTTGGAGCAGACATGGATGAGTCTCATGGTGTGCAGTGGTGTGCACTGGACTTGCCAGACCCAGGAGAGGACACCAGCCTCTGCCTCGGCTTTGCCACCCATCAGTTGTGCAGCCTAAACCTCAGACCCCCATCTCTAAAATGGGACGCCCAGTCTCCACCACCGTGGAGAGCATGTCAAGAACCCAGTAATGCAGCACACGCTGAGGCAGCCTGACAACCCCATTATCGCGCTGCTTTGCAGTACAGAAAGCATTCCCTTGACAGTATCAAATCGAAACACTCGGCAATTACAGAATATGTATCAAAGGCCAGATACTATGCAGGCACTGGGAATAATAAAGGATAATATATAATTCCTAAGCTGAAAAATAGGATTCACCTATAAATTAATAGTAGATCAATACATAAATAAATAATCTGATTAAAAATGGGCCAAGGATTTGAATTGGCAATTTTCCAAAGAAGCCATATGCCTGACCAACAGATACATGGAAAAAACTTTACTTATCATCAGGGAAACGCAAATCAAAACCACAAAGGAATATCATGTCACACCTATTGGGACGGTTAATATAAATGTAAAAAACACGCAACGAAAGAGAAGTACTGGTGAGGATGTGCAACAAGTGGAACACCTGTGTACTACTGGAGGAAATCCAATTAATACAGCTATGGAAAACAGTATAGAGGGGCCTAAAAATTTTAAAACAGAGTTATAGTATGACCACTTCTGGGTTTATAACCAAAAGAACTGAAGTCAGGATCTTGAAGAGATACAGGCAGTCCTGAAATAGGATTAGGGCATGGCTAAGGCTGGCTGGCAAGGGAACGTGACCTGGGGGAGTGGCCTGGAAGTGACGTCAGCCTGAGGCGTGATTTTCAAGCACCAGCCCTCACGTGGACTGCAGGAAGTTCTCGCGAGATTCCATGGGAATTCCATTTGATAAATACTAGCAACACCTGAAGCAAGCCCCTCTTTTTTGCCCCTACCGCGCCACCGGGAATGAGCTCTCCTTTTCTCTCCCATGGAAGACGATGGCAGCGTCCCCAGCACCGCTGCTACCATGCCTGTCTCGTGGTAACCCCTGCCATGCCTTATAGGCCTGGTATCCATTTTGCTGTATCTATTGTTATGCTCAACTTTCCTTTTCTTCTTTTCTCTATACTTTAAATAAAACTTTAGGACTACTTTTTGTCCCCCTCATTCAATTCTTTGCTTGAGGAGGGAAAGAACCCAGCAATATCGGAACCCGTCCGATAACATTTTGGCGACCACGAAGGGACCTAACAAGGTAGGATGAAACCGAACGGGACAAAAGTGCTTTTGCTCCCAGAGGTTTCATTCCATTTTTTCCTCTTTCCCTCTCTCTTTCTCTCCTCTAGGCCTGAGACCGGAGGGCCAGGTCCCACGGTGCTCAGGGAGCAATTTGTTACTTTTCCCGCAATGAGGAAGGGGGGAGGAAATGTAGCAATTGTTTTTCTCACTGATTACTTGTGTTTGCTTAAGTCTCTTTCCAAAATGCTTATTTTATCTTACTGCCGCTTTTCTTAACTGGAAATTGACCTGGATTCTATGTTACTTAGGTCGGGCAGCATTTTCTCTTTTGGCTTGTGTTTTGGTCATTGCTGTTCCACCGCGGGAACTGGTTTATAAATGGCTCTCTTCTTTTCTCGGCTTTTGTGTTAACTGGAATTTTACCACTGTTATGCGGTGTTGCTACCCCACATGGTTAGCAGCCATTTTGTTTGCTGGGCTACTTTGTTATGAGATCAACAGTCATGTTGCTAGCTGGAATGCCGATGTTTTGCAGGGGGCTGCCATCTTGTTTGCTTTTTGCGGCCACCATGTGGTTGGTGGCCATGTTGTTTGCTGAGCAACTTTCCCATGTGGTTGACTGCCATTTTTGTTGCCCTGCTGTGTTGCCATGTGATTGGTGGCCATTTTGTCTTGTACCATGACGCAGTTTTACTGAGCAGGCGCAAACAGTTGCCACCATTTTTTTCTCCTTTTCTTTTTCCTTTGCCTTTATCTCTATCTTATTACCTAATTTAAATGACTGGTCTTACAACCTAAGCCTTTAATTTTAAAATCATAAGGGGTTATAGAGAGCCAAAGAAATTTTCTTTTTGTCTTTCTTCCCACAGGAAAAAAGTATATGCTATTTCTTTAAGAACCCCAAACAGTTTAATTTAGTTGCAGCTACCTCCGGCTGTGACCCCAGATGAATGTGGGATGGGAGAAACTAATTGATACAAAATCTGCAGAAATCCCTGCTGCGGGCCTAAACCTTTTCCACAGCTATGGGGGAAAACAAGATGCAAAGAAAAAAACTGTCCATTTTAAAATCTCGAGGCTTTTGACTAAAACCTGGTACCTAAGCCACACTAAGAGTTTATCTGAGGCCATCATCACTTGGTTTTTATACTTCCCTTTGAATGTAGTTAAATTAAAGACCAATGCCTGATAATTAAACAGAACAGTAACTGTGAGTGGTAACTATAGAGTCACCACAGGTCTTAGTACTTCTGCCGAAATGAATCCAAGAGATTTTTCCTATTTGATTTCTAAGGCTAGTTGAGCCATCAAGGGGCTCAATGAGGGGACTAAGGGAACTTTACTTGGAGAAGTTCCACCACTACTCTAGGGAATTAGGACTAGGTGAGGCCAATGAGTGGCTTTGCCCCCTTTTCCCGGTAATGAGTCAATGGGTCTAAAGAAGGAGACGATGGGTTTCTAAGTAGTCTAAGTCTAAGGGTCTCAAGGAAAGACGACGCGTCGTCGATCGGATGGAGACGTCCATCTAGTCTTTGTTGGCTACACAAGGGAGTGCACCCCTTGTGGGCTAGTTCTAGATCTCTTTCTTAGGGGGGGACGCCTTCCTAAGGAGTGCAGATCGTTTCTCTCCTTCTCTATAGATCCCAAGACAAGCAGATGGGGAATCTACTAGACTTTACTGCAGCGAAGATGCTGCTCACATCACCGTTGGGCTGTATCCTCCAAGAGTGGAATGATTTCGACCCAGATCATCTAAAGCGTGAATCACTTATTTATTATTGCAATACGGTTTGGGTCCAATATGAACTGGGAGGTGGTGAGAGATGGGTACGAGATGGTACTTTGAATTATGAGACTATTCTCCAGTTATGGCGATTTTGCTTAAAACATGAAAGGTGGAATGAAATGCCTTATGTTCAGGCTTTTATGACTCTTTATAGAAGGGAAGGTTCAAAGGTTATGGTATCTAGAGAGGTCCCAGAGGAGGAAGAAGATATTCTAGATGACCCTGTCCTGGGGCCCCCACATGTCTCTCAGGGGGATGTGGGCTGCTCTGATCAGTTTGATACCAGGAGGTCTTCTCAACCTCCCCCATATAGCCCCCAGGTGGATAAATCAACTTCATATGCTCCAAATGATTCAGGAACTCCTCCGGAGCCTAGTGCCCCAAGGGAATCCAATGATCCTCAGCCCTTTTATGCTTCTCAGGCAGTTTTAAGTCCTGCAGGAAAAACTCGAAGTGGCGCCTTTACCACCCTAGTTCACAACTTATACTGCCTCTGAGAGAAGTTCCAGGGCAAGGGGGAAGTATTCGAGTACAAGTTCCTTTTTCAGTTGCAGACATCCAACTGTGTAAGGAGCGTTTAGGTCAATTGTCTGAGGACCCCAGTAAGTTTACAGATGGGTTTCAGACCTTGACCCTTGCTTTTGATTTATCATGGCGAGATGTACAATATATCTTGGCTAACTGCTGTACTCTAGATGAACAACAGAATTTTACAAGAGGCTAGAAAATATGCAAATGCGCAATTTACTTTAGATAGGGAAAGAAATCACCCTGCAGATGATATTCTCCCACCAACAGAACCAAACTGGGATTATAACACTGAAGAGGGACTAGAAAAAAGGTCTAAAATGATATTGAAAAGAGCAGCAGTTTAAGGATAGGGCAGCTCGACCTCAATTACCAGGTGGTCAGGACTGGGTGGTCAATAAAGAATGATCCATGTTATGTCTGTTCTGTCACAACCTGGTATCGGGAAGTTGTTTGTTCCAGAAATGTGCAAGGAGAGCAAGGACATCCTGCCCCAAGAATGTGCAAACAGAGCAAGAAAGAAGAGAAAACAAGGACGAGGACGGGGGCCAAGCATGGACTGTCACATTGCCTGTTGGAACCAATCAAGCATTGGCACAATATCCCATCCCATCCTGTACTCTTTCCTTTCCCCTT
>PVJO010010631.1:0-63373 GCA_004026905.1 Hystrix cristata
TGATTCAGTTCTGATATTTCTTTGTTAATTTTCTGTCTGGTTGATCTGTCTCTTTGTGAGAGTGGGGTGTTGAAGTCTCCCATTATAATTGTGTTAGTGTTTATTTGATCTTTCATGTCCCTTAATATTAGTTTTATGTATTTAGGTGCACCAATATTTGGTGCATAGATATTAATGATTGTTATTTCTTCCTCTTGAACTTTTCCCTTGAGCAGTATGTAATGGCCGTCTTTATCCCTCTTGATTAGTCTTGGCTTGAAGTTTACTTTGTCTGCAATTAGGATAGCTACCCCTGCTTTTTTTTGGGGTTCCTGTTGCATGAAATACTGCTTTCCATCCTTTGATTTTCAATCTATGTATTTCCTTTTGGGTTAGATGTGTCTCTTGTATGCAGCATATTGCTGGATCTTCTTTCTTGATCCATTCTGCTAGCTTGTTTCTTTTGATAGGTGAGTTGAGCCCGTTTACATTGATGGTTACAGCTGTTATGAGTTGACTCTTTTTTGCCATGTCTTTTCTGTAGTTGGTTCTGTGTTTCACTTTAGTTCAATTGCTTGTCTTTCTTGGTGGGATTTTTTTAGTGTCCTTGTAAATGTAGTTAACTCTTTCCTTCTCCAGGATGTCCTTCAAGACATTTTGTAGAGGTGGTTTGGAGGTTATAAATTTCTTCAGTTGTTCTTTGTCATGGAAGTATCTTATTTCATTGTTGAATTTGATAGATAGTTTGGCTGGGTACATCAATCTGGGTTGGAAATTGTTTTCTTTCAAGGCTTGGAATATGTTGCTCCAGGCTCTCCTTGATTTTAGGGTTTGTGTAGAGAAATCTGCTGTGATTCTGATGGGTTTACCCTTATAGGTGATTTGTCTTTTTTCTCTAATAATTTTCATTATTCTGTGCTTTTGCTGAATTTCTGGAATCTTGATTATTATATGTCTTGGTGTGGATTTATTTTGGTTATGAGTAATTGGGGTTCTATATGCTTCACTTATCTGTATATCAAGTTCTTTTCTCATGCTTGGGAAGTTTTCCATCATTACTTCTGTAAATAATCTCTTTAAATCCTTTGTATTGTCTCCCGCTATTTCATTTACTCCTATCACTCTTATATTGTTCCTCTTTGCATCATCTTGCAGATGTTGTAGTGATTTTTCATATTCTCTAGCTATTTTTAACAGGTCTTTCTTTTCATTCTCACTTATTGCTGACCTGTCTTCTAGTTCTGAGATTCCATCTTCACTCTCATTCATTCGACTTCGTATACTTTCCAGTGAGTTTTTAATTTCTTGGATATCTGTTTGGATCTGTTTCATGGGCTCCATTTCTTTGCTAAGTTGTATATTCAAATTTTCGATTGTTTTTCTTAGTTCCTCTGTTTTTTTTATCTGCGTCTACCCTGAACTCACTAAGCAAATCTTTCATTATGTTGGTCATCTCTTTTCTGACCTGGTCTATTACCTCTAGCCTGATGTTCTCTATTGCTGTGCCTATCTGTTTCTGAACTTCTGTTGCTATCATCTCTGAGAGTTTGGTTGGGTGTCTTCTGACATCCTTGATATCATTGTCCTCTGTATTCATTCTGGTTGGGCTTGGGGTCTGGGGTTGCGTTTTGCTTCTGTGTCTGGTCATTTTCTTTGTATACCTATGTACTTTGCCCCTCTTAACTTGTTCTCCGAGGTAGTTTGATATTTTCTTTGTATGAGGTTACAAAAAGATAGGTAATAGCGTCCTCCTCGGGAATGTCTGTTTTTGCGGTTTCTTCTGGGTATATGTGTTTCTTGGTTCTTATGACCTTTAGTCCTCCAGGGCTATCTTCAATGACAGGGTCATGGTTGGCTCTACTTGGTAATGGTGACTTCAGAGAGGGGAAGGGAAAAGAAAGTAACAAAGAAAAAAGCTGAAAGAGGGACAATGGGAGAAGAAAGAGGAGGAAAAATCAAACATACAAACAACCAAAAAAAAAAAAACCTGGGGGGAAAAGCAGAAGACAGTGTTACCCGTGTTGAGTCACCAACCTTATGCATATATGTTGATGGATCCAGATCCTGCCGGTGCGCGGGCGGGCTCCTTGCCCCCGGTGGTGTGGTTGGCGTGTGGGCGTGTCCGCAAACTGCCCCTGAACCTTTCTCACCTCAGTCCACGTATTCTCCTGTTTAGCAGACTGTGCGTGCTGTCCCAGGCCCCAGGCGCCCCACCGAAACTGGGCAGGTCCGTGCAGATGGCAGTCCCGTTGCACGCCGCGTCCAGGGCAGGCTCTGCACCCCCGGTGGTGTGGTCGGCGTGTGGGCCAGCACCCAATTCTCTTGAAATGAATTACAGTACTTTTAGCAAGAATACTTTCATAGATGAGGCAGACACTGTCAATGTCCATTCAAGATCCTCTTGGGTTTCTCTGCTGTTTTTTTGTGCCGCTTCTCCTCAGATCTAGTGTGCACACACCTCTCAGGGCTCACAGCAGCACCCTCTTCTTTGAGGGGCTGTCTTTATATACACAATACCCCTGCAAAGTTGAGGTTGAGTTCGCGGCCTCAGTCCTTCATGGATTTTTCCTTAGAAGCTAACTAGTAATGGTTCGTGGAAACCCGCACAATTTCATCTGTATGGCTTGATTTAAAAATCAGAATTTTCTTGAAAGTAGTAAGTTAATCTTGACTTTCAGAGCATTTGGACAGTCACTAAAAGTCCTGGTAAGCAATAATTTTGGGTTCTACTGAGATTTTATGATGCGAACATTAGAGTCCTTCAATATGCCCCCTCTTCTGTGCACAAAGATTGATTTCCAATGGTTGCAATTTACACAATAAAGAAAACCTTTGTTTTCAATCTACTGATAAGAGACAATATATGCAGCCTCCTCATTGATTAACTCTTCTGCTTTCTTAGATTCATTTCTTGGGAGAATCATTAAACATTAAGAGAAAATGATTTGTTCCCATTGATTACATGTTGTGCCCATCAGACTGCCATAGTTTTTATATTAAATTTATTAATTGTGCTAGTCATGTAATTTGCAGAATCAATAAATCACCAAGGATCTGACCATATGGCTGGTTATGTTTTTTAAATAAATAAAAGCAATTTTAGGAGAAATAGATCTCGTGACAACAGTAATAGAGGACAAGACCAATGACTCACTTTATATATCACTATGCAGTAAAGGAAACTTCTTCTGATTACCTAAATGGTGAGAGCTGGAAAGCTGTGTGTCAAAACATCCATCTTCTCTTCATAAAGTGAAATTCTTAAAGTCATTGCTAATTGCAAGCACTTGGGAAAGATGACTTCCCACTGTTCATTGAAATTCCTCTCCCTCTCATTCATTGCTTGGAGTCGCTGAGCTACATGGCGCATGGTGAAGCCAGCCTTGATCTGGGTCTTCCCCCAGTCTCCCCTGAACTCTCTGTTCTTATTGACTGGGGATTCTGTGCGCTTATCCAATTCTCAGTAATATTTCTCTCCTTGCAGCGATAGTCAAAAAATTAATTACAATAAGCAGGTAGGTAAATCTGCTCTGTAACCTGGTTCTGGCTGACTGCAAAAACTCCAGCTTTGAAGGAACTCTCCGGGTACTGGAACTAAGTGATTCTTTGGAATTTTCTAGAAAACACATGATTTCAATACGTGGCTCCTCTTTGCCCATTAGATTCCAAGGAAGGTCAGGACTGATTATAGTATTTTTCTGATATTTAACAGGTGCCCCAGATAAAAAGAAGTTTGCTTTTTACTATGGGGGAAAAAGTAGGTGCCAGGTTAGCTTCATGGGCATCCAAACTGTGATTCACCAGGGCCTCTATTTAGAAAGCCCGGTGCTCAGTTGTTGTTCTGCACTGCTGCCTTAAAATTCGCAGTAATTTTTGAATCAAAGACTCAGCATTTTTCATGTTGTCTGGGCTCCACAAAGTATGTAGACTGTCTTGAGTGGGGACAAATGTGTCACACATGTTCACATGTCAAAATCACATGTGAAGCACGATTTATATGCACAAATCAAAGTTTAAGTGTGGAATGACTGTTTCCCCACAGTGTGGATTTCTTTTATTTCTTTTCCTTTTCTTTTTGAAATACTGAATAGGGAAATGCTCAAGATACTACTTTTTATGATGGCAAACTGAAGAGAGACTAAATCCTGATGTTAACTTTGCTAATAGTGGATAGAAAATTCTCGATTTAGAAGCAGACTCTCATTGTAGGAGGATGAATATGAAGTGTTGAACTTTCCTGTTAAGTAGTCTATTCAGTTTTGCTGTGTTAAGTATTTAACCAGCATTAAACAGTGAAATTGCTTTTGTGTTCAGGTCTCCTGAAAACATATGCCAAGAGAATCTATCCTCTTTTTCAATAATGTAAAATCAATGTGGTATCTCTCCATTATGTGGGCAAGAAAGCATAGTTTATGAAAAGATACTCAACACCAATAATCATCAGAGAAATGTAAATTAAAATCACAATAGGGTATCACCTCCAACCTGTTAGGACTGTCATTAAAAAAAAAAACAGAAAACAGAAAACAAGTGTGAGCAAAGATGTAGAGAAGTTGGAACGCTTGTACACCATTGGTAGGAATCCAGATTGATACAGCCATCACAGAAGACAATGGGGAGTTTTCCTTAAAATCTAAAAATGGAGCTACTCTCTGAGTCAACCAGCCTACTTTTGAGTATTTATTCAAAAGATTTGGGATCAGGGGTTCAGAAATATACCTACCCTCCCATGTCCATTGCAGCATTACTCGAGATAGGTAATAGGTAGAAATAAGCCAACGAGTGGATAAATGGATGAAGAAAATGATCCATTTTGTTTATACACACCATGGAATACCGTTCGGCCATTAGAAGAAGGAAATGCTGTTACATGCTAAAACATGGATAAAACTAGAGGACATTATGCTAATAAAACCAGCCAGGCGCAGAAAAGCAAATACCACGTAATTCCACTTACAGGATGTATCTGGACTAGTCAAACATATTAGAGACAGAAAGAGGAATAGTGGTTGTCAGGGGCTAGCGGGAAGGGACAACGCTGTAGTCATGCAAGATGGAAAAGTTACAGCGTTGTCCTACAGCACTGTGCTTGGGGTTGGCAACACCGTACTGTATAGTGTTGCCAAATGTACAGTGTTGCCAACACTTACAATTTTGGTAGGAGCATAGATCTCGTGTTATGGTGTTTGCACAATGGAAAAAGAAAGACAGCAGAAACAATTCCTGTCATCAGGGGTCATGTGGTCTCCTGATGCTTCTATTTCCCCAACAAGAGGACACTTTTCCATCCACAAATTTATGAGGGCTGAGGGAGAATTACATTTTCGCTCCCCAGGGAGTTAATCTAGATCGCTCTAGTCTGCTTGGCCTAGGTGTTAGTTGGGCTAGGTTTGCTTCATGCAGAAGCTGGGAGGCCTCTACAGTTAGAAGCATAAACGGGTGGGCCATGGTACCGGTTACTCTTACCGACATGCTCTGATTGCCAGGAGAGGAAGTTTAGCACTTTTCTGCAGGTTGATACAATGCTGGTGTCTTTCTTTTCAATTGGTATGTGAGGGTGTTTGTATTTACCTTTGGCCTCCCAAGAAGTTATCCATTTCCTGCTGTTCTCTAGGCCGGGTCCCAGAGCGACCCTTACCCTGAGGCCCATATCGCCTTTCCTAGATCCCCAAGATGGATGACTGTGGGTCATTATATTCTGCCTTCGTTTCATGATTGTTATGTAGTCTAGTGAGAAACTTAAAAGTTGTGTTATGTAGTCTTACGTAGGCACTAGACACTGATCTACAGGCCGTCATGTCAGCAGGACATGCTTCTTTTGGAGAAGGATGCTCTGAAAATTCTCCTGTGAATGTAAAGTTGTCCATCGAGTGATCGGCATAACCAGGTGTGATGAAGTAATCAGAGAAGTAGAAAAATTAGAAATAGAGAAAACATATGGGAATTACGGTCACATGTATGAACCATGACTATAACTGTGTCCTGTCGTCTTGGTACCTTCAGAATCTCGTGGCGAACTTGGCACTAAAAGGGAAGGAATTGATAAATGCTGCTGGGCAGAGTGGAATATCTATTCTCTTGCTGTCTTTGCTATTCTGAACATCTCAATTCTGGTCTGGAAAATCCAGAGCAACTGGCTCTTTGTAGATGTTTCCTGAAACAAGTCATTTCCTTTCTGTGGTAGTTGAAGGACTGATAGTTGGAAGCTCTTTAAAAATCAGAAGAGTCCAAATCAGAATTGGGTATAATTTGGCATTACATGTCTCTCCACTGAACTAATTAATTTAATAGAGATTATGCAAAATAATAGTATAAGTGTTATTTGACGATAAGCACTTTAAATATTTAAAAGAACAAATGGTTTTGTTCATTCTGGCTTCCAAAGTGGGCATAGAGCTATTCCTAAATTTGGTGTCTTTGAGGCACTATTTGGTGAGTTCCTAATATTATAATACAGTTTATATCTGAAAATAGTTAACTTCATTCAAAAATAGTTTAATCTTTATTTTTTAGAGCCAGTTTGGTTCTATTTTCAACAAGTGCAGTTTACTGACATTTTATTACACTTAGACAAAAATATAACCATGAAATTCTTTTGCTCATTTTGGAAATTTAAAAAATTTTTTTAATTAACTTTTAGAGTTTTATTGGTAAATCTTTAATTTTCCAAAAAACACTATCCTGTCTTCAGACCGCCACCTGATAGGAACAATCTTGGTGGATTATTTCCTCCTGTTTGAAAGCAGGGTTATTATAAAAATTGTCTTTGTGAAGTGTTTGAGAACATTGAGTAAAGTCATCACTTCACCATTTTGTACCCTCCCAATTTGTCATTTCTTGTCTTTGTCGTTAACAGGCTGACACCAAGGGCTCTGGAATTACAGAGTGTCCCAGTGAGAAAGAATTGCCTAAGAATAAAACGTTTTTACAACAGGGGTGCTATGGACAGCTGTGACCCCAAACTTGTCATTTCTTTAGCTGTACCTGAAGTCGATGGATGAATTTGGGGTGCAAATTTCTGATTTGACTCATTCTGAAGCCTTATGCAAAGTCTAATGGTTCTAACTTGTTCTCTGGAGGGACTCAGTGGCGACCTCAAGCAGGGGCTGGCAAGCTGTTCCTGGAAAGGGACAGATCATAAATAGCTTAGACTTTTCAGGCCATGTAGTGTCTGATGCAGCTACTCAGTTCCACTGCGCGGCAAGAAAGCAGCCTTAGAGAATGTGTACATGAGTAGGAGGCTCGTATTCCAACAAAACTCCCTCGACCATTAATAACACTTAAATGTTACACAAACAAGCATGTTTGTTTACAGGTCAGAAAGCAGTGTATGTCTTTCAATTGTTTTCTTAATCATTTAAAGATGCAAAGATGGCTCCAGGCTCACAGGCCATACACAAACAGGCGGCCGGCTGGGTCTGGCCCATGGGTGTGATGTAGTGACCCTTGATTTAAGGCTCACGGGACTGACTGATCAAATGGAACCTGGTAGATCTACTTAGAACACAGATGCTGAAGCTTGAATCCTGACTCTGCTGTTATCACCTGTGAGATCTCAGGCAAGTTTCTTTATCTGAAGAAAATGGGAATGTTAATAACCCACTTCAACGCTGCCGTGATGAGTGACGGTACTCAGCTGGTCGGCGTGCTTGGCACCTAGCAAGTACTGCAGACGTGTTAGCTGTTTCTGTTGTTATTGTTGCTCACTGTCTCAGTTGGAAACTCTAGTTTATTTCAAAACATACGGAAATGAGGCTGACCCCCAGAATCACATCTGGTGATTCTGAGTTGACTCACTTGTCCTGTGACTGTGATGCTTGCTTGTACGGCTAACATGACAGTTTACGTTCATGCTTCTATAGCGGCATCTGGATTTTAAAATTTCCAAAGAATACCACAACATTTTAAACTAAAAATTCGTAAGTACATTTACATTAAAGTTAACCAGTTTTGAGATTTAAAAAAACAACAGAAAAGCATCCAAAACTGTTACTCTATGAGGAATAAATAAATACACTAACCTACACTAATACAAAATTTAAAGTGTTGATCTTTATTTTATAAAAATAAATGATATTTTTATCCTAGACCTTCCCTCTTTAGGGAGTATTAATAAGATGTCTCCTACGTACTATTAAACATAAACACAGGTTATTTATAGCTAGTTGCTAAAATAATAGTCACTGGTTTTTATCAATTCTCCTGGAATAGTTATGAACTCAACTGAGATCACCATGCTTTCTTCTGTACAGAGAGAAGTATTCATGGCATCCCCTTCAAGGCACAATGTTTCTTCATGTGCTTTGAGTTTCTTCCTTACTGAGATTCTATACATAGGTAAAGCAAAAAAAATAAAAGCAAAAACTAGGGAAGTAACTATGT
This sequence comes from Hystrix cristata, assembly GCA_004026905.1. NCBI lineage: Eukaryota > Metazoa > Chordata > Mammalia > Rodentia > Hystricidae > Hystrix > Hystrix cristata. The sequence goes on from PVJO010010631.1 coordinate 8,362, forward strand.
CAGAGCACACAGCCAACATTGCCATGCCTAAGGGCCCCAGCCACTGACTGCTTCCTGAAACTGTGATTCACCGCCGTGGCAAGGCAACATGTGCTCTAGGCTACATGACATTTCTCGCCCCAAATGCTCTTGGCTGGGACATCGTTCAAGGCAGCCTTTCGGAACGTAGGTAGAGATGCAGTGGTGCTTTGGCAAAATGTGGGCTCTGCTCATTATTGTTCCCTCCCCACCAAGAAAACCATCCACCTAGTTACCTGTTACCATCTGAAAACACCACACATCCAACCCCGTGGCATGTCACCCTGGTGACAACCAGTGTCCTATGCAAACAAAGCCCAAGATGCTACAGTCCTAAGCTAGAGTTGAGATGATGACAAATGAGCTGATTGTTTGCCAGCTCTGTGACTTCTCCATGGCTGCCTTAGCACCAAGGAATAGTACATTGTGTTGCTTTCAAAGCCCACGGTATGAGAAACGGTTTCCACTTACTATTATTTATAAAAAGGACAAAATATTCGGTTTATATAAACTATACTAAATTAACATGTTGTACTAATAATTATGTTTTCAATAAGAGAATCCTAAATCTTAAACAAGCCTTAAATTCAACTATTTATGTTATGTAATGCCAAGTGGCGAAAAACTCTTTTATTAATTAATTGGCAGTGAGTTGAAAAAGTAATGTCACAGTCGGTTGATTGTATATTCAACAACATATAACTCACCCACAGATAAATCTATACCCATGCTTTCTTTGTTCATAAACATTTTTAAAAATGCATGTTCATAATTTAAACCCTAATAATTTTATTTTAGTATTTTAATAAGGAGAAACACATCCTGAAGGCCAGTAGCCATGGTGCAAATTCAGCATAAGAAAAACAAAGAGCAGGAATGATATTTCAGGAGGTTGACTTAAAACATGTTCTTGGGTTTCACTGCATCAAAATAGGGAGTTTAACTTCCTGAGTGGTTAGGAAAATTGGTCCTTCCATTAAACATGTTTTCTGAATGTCAAAACACTAGGTTGTGAGACGAGATTTTTATTAATGTGGGCACTATTTCTGAGTCATATTAAGCTTCTACTATTACCTATAAGGTTTGTTCAAGATGAGAAAAAATGTTAAAAAGAGAATTATAGCAATCACATAGGTACTTGAACCGGCTAACTGTAATATGCAGATAATTGAGGAAACATTATTTTGTCTTTTCTAAATTGTGTGGGTAACTACCTTAATTATCTACCTCAGGGTGTCAGAGGGGTGCCTGTCCTGAGGTGACTGTAAATTGTACGTCTTAGGCAGTGGAACTCCAGGGGACTGACGCGCGCACTAGGGAGGGTCAGAACCTGGGGCCAGAATTTATGGAAACAGGGATCGCTTTTCTTGCTGGCTTCCTGGCCCAAGGGAGACTAGGTCCATACCTTCCTGGAGAAGGGAAGAGTCGAGATTGTTCTGAGGGCAACTAATGGAATGCCCTTTCAAATACAAAGCATTCTTGTGCCCTGAACGTCCAGTTGTACTTCTATCTCCAATACCAATGATGAACACAGCTGGCATTGTGTCACCCAAAACCATTTCTCAAAACTACACCATGTGAACTGTCATTACCAGTGGGGTGGGGAATTGTGCAGACGTCAACTGTCTAGATATTGCTAAACCACTGGACTGGCTGACTCATCCATTAGGTTTTTTTGACCCAACTTATTCTGGGTCAGCTCCACCGGCAATGTGTGGGCCTGATTCTCTGTTGACAGAGGTCCAGGGGAAGAAGAAAGTCTTGGGCACTGGTGAGAATGAATTGACTCTGGTTCTTCAGAGCTCTTGGGCTGCCTGCACTATTTCAACCATCTTGCCCATCAGGGAAGAGTGGCACTCACACGAAAGCAAAGAGGAGCAGAAACAAACCAGTTCCTGTCATCTCTGTTGACTTTTCACTTAGTAGACTTCTTTGTGGATTAAAAAACTTTCTTTCTGCTTCTTGTAAAGCAGTGTTCACTGGAGCTTGGCCAATAGATGGTATCAGCCTTCCCGAGTCTATGCTATGGGCGGCCTATGGAAGCATATCTGTTCAAGGCATTCATGCAAATTATTACTTATTGCCCTATATGCTCATAAATTAATAGCTTCTCTGTGGATGAAAACAGAACTTAGACAACCATTAAGGTTGAACAATGTTTAAAGAATATTAAATATTAATATATGAAATGAAAAAGTATTGCAAGCGATATCAGCAGATATGCCAAAAGCATAACAAGCCAAACCTAAGAATGCAAATAATAAAAACATGTTTTGAGCTAGATATTCTGGATGGTTTAGTATTCAAATTAAAGTTGATTTCTTTTCCCTTTCAGTAAAAACAAAACAGTATTTACTGTGGTTGTCACATTACATGAGGGTTTATTTTCATAGTCAAAACAAAAAAACAATTTTAAGGTGAATAAATTAATGTGGTCTGGGTTATTTTGGTCACTGCACTTGCAAGATGAATTTTCTTTGCAATATTGAAAATGCATACTGTGGATATTTAGAAGAAGCAGGTTTTATCAGTCTGTGATTTTCTTCTTTAACTTGAGCATGTTCATAAATAATTGCCAAGCTGGCAAATGCATCCCAATGACTTTGCCAGATACTATAAAAGCGGAACAGAAATAGACTGAGGACTCTTCTGGGTGGGAGGATAGAATAAACTGCCGTTCTTTGGGTGAGTGGGCCTGCTCACTGGCCTTTGGCAATGATAAGTGTAGGAAAAAGCTCGCTCTTGAGATCTACCGTACTATCTATCCGTAGGCATATGTATTATCGGGAGTGTTCATCTTGTGCAACAACAAGCCCATCAGTGCTCGGCCTTGACCTTGCTCCCACTTTGATGGGTTGTGAGGTCATATGCAAGGGGTCTCTCTTTGTCTCTTCCTCCTTTATCACATAAACTCAACAGACCTAACAGAGGTACTGAATTTGGTGGGTTAAATAAGAAAAACCCAAATGAGCATGACAATACCTTCAATTAGTTGCTATTTTATTTTTTGAGCATTTACTTTGTGCAAGTACTCTCGCTAGACATAGAAGGTATGAACTAATTTAGCAAGACACAATAGCAAATATGCATATCATTTATACAGTGAGTATCGACCCATTGCATCTTTGCCGTGATCTTGTGAAGTAGATAACTCAAATTATCTTTTTTTCATAGATGACAAAACTGCAGTACAAAGTAACTTGCCCAAGGATACTTAGCTCCTTAGTGGCAGACCTGGGACATGAACCCAGGCAGACTTGCTCTAGAGTCCATATTTGCCACTGTACTAGACTGACCCTAGAGTGTATTATTCTCCCAGGACCTCATGTCAATGGTAGATCCTTGCAAAAAAAAAAAAAAAAGGAAAAATATGAAACTCAGTAAGAGCATGTGACCACTGAGGAGGGCCCCTTAACCCAGCTTGGCGTGGATTTCAGTGTGTGTGTTCTGCTGATCTGGAGGAGACATACCCAAAGCCAGTGTCCTAAAAAACTGGGCCCTCTGCTATATGCAAGGTTGGGCAGGATGAGCAGGAAGGGTGTGCAGGTTCCGAAGGCAGGGGGCAGTGCCACTGTGTTCAACGTGGGTGAGATGACAGCTGAAACCAGCAGTGTAAAGTAGGCCCAGATATCAGAGGACTCTGCAGACCAGGCTCAGGAGACACGATGGGACGAAAGAAGAGGCTGGAAGCAGGTCTTGGAAGAGATGAAACTAAATGCCTAGCGAGGAGCTGTATGTGGTTTTGCAGGAATGAGGAGGCAGCAGCCTTGATCAAACCAGCATCCTTGTAGTCAGAAGCAGCCACCCTGAGACGGGCTGGCACACTTGTCTCGGGAGACACGATGGGACAATAATAGTGAAGACAGATGGTCCCCTCAGGAGATGGGTCTGAGGGCAGGAAGGATGGTATGGAAGCCAGGAGGTGTCTGTGATAGGCAACTCCAGGAAATCCTGAAGGCTTCTAAGTACCGCAGGAGGGATTTGTAAGAAGGGATGTCCCAGACACCAAAATATTGGTTCAAACTTTAATACGCAAGATATTTCTCTGGGGCACTTGTTAATATATAGATTTGGGGGCCAGGGTGTCCCCTGGGACTATGTGTTTCTAACAAGTTCCCTGGTGAAGCCCATGTGTAGGACCTGGCTGGACACTGGGCAGTGGGGCTAGGAGGTGAAGAACAGCTCTGCGTTCCCCAAGGAACGTCAGGGATGACCCCGGGGCACAGTGCGCCAGCCCGTCTCAGGGTGGCTGCTTCTGACTGCAAGGATGCTGGTTTGATCAAGGCTGCTGCCTCCTTATTCCTGCAAAACCACATACGGCTCCTCGCTAGGCATTTGGCTTCCTGTCTTCCAAGACCTGCTTCCAGCCTCTTCTTTCATCCTCTAGGAAAGTGGGATAAAGGAGGTGAGGAAGTCAGTGAGGAAGTCAGTAAACCAATTGAATCCAGGCCCGTCTGACATTTCTTATGTGTTTGATCACCAGGTCCCACCTTCCCAAATTGCTTTATTGCACGTAGGAAGTTACGAAAATTCAAGAGAATAAAAATTACCTTCACTTTGAAACACACAGCACCTCTTTAGGTAAACTGAGGCATACCCAGAGGGGGTCATAGAAGACCTGGAAAACCCTACCCTAGAGCTTTGCTGAGCTTGCATGTTCTAGAAAAAGCTTTTAGGAGATGTACTTTTGGGTTTCTCAGGTGCCTCGGGAGCATCCCATTGCCATAAGCTCTTTGGGACTCACAGCTCCTGATGCCTACTATGGAAACACAACATCCTTGAACAACTGTTTCCCTGAGAGAGACCCAGGGGGTTTGTGCATGTGGTGAGGGGCTTTGTGCATGTGGTGAGGGGCTTTGTGCATGTGGTGAGGGGCTTTGTGCATGTGGTGAACTCCAAGGACGAAGGTATTTCCACACTTGTGCTGAGCACCACTCTTCCATGCTGGCAATTCCATATTACCCTGGGGACTGGGAAGACCCCCCCCCCAAGGCTAACTTCTGGCCACTCTTCAATGAGTTATTTTCCTAGTATCCTCCTTTGATTTAAAACAGAAAGTCTGTATTATATGTAGGTTTTCCACTGAGCAAAGACCAAATAAATGTCCTAGATGCTAAGGGGAAAGTATCAAGTGGAAAGAAAGAACATGAGCACCAACTCTTACATTTTAGTTTTATTTCTAGGAATTTTTCTAGTCTTAAGTTTTTCTGGCATTATGGAGATGTGTGAAATTTCAGGGGAAAAAAAGAAGTCTATCGCCCGAAGATAGGGAGCTGATTTGGGGCAGTTCACTCTCTGGACTTTCCTGCTAGGAATTTATATCGTGCCCATCATGTGCCGTGGGCTTTCCAAGAAACGGAAGGCTGCAAGCTGATGGGGGGAGAGTGAAAAAACAGAATCAGGAAAGCATCTCAGAACACTGAGGCTGTGAGCAAAATAAAGGAGTAAAGTGCTGTTGGTCTATTGAGATGAGATCGGGCACGTTCAGGGTGGTATGGCCGTAGACTGTTGGTCTATTGAAAATAAAAATTAATAAAATTGTCAGTAGGTAGACTCCACTCACTCAAATTCTATGAGAAACCCTACTAAGCTGATGATGCTCTTCCTGTAGTTTTGAGATTCTGTGAAGTGTTTAGATTTTCTTTCTCTGGGGAACACACTATTTTATAACTATCCTTTTGCTTTGCGTGTTTAGAGAAAGCTTCAGAAAGCTAAATCATAAGCCTGTTTGGGTTTGGTATCACCTGGCTAGTAGGCATCCAAACTCAGCACATAGAGAGGTATAAACTAGGCCAGCCCACCTGTGTGTCTGTGACTTTACTAATTACTCTGCCAAACCTCCGATTTTATTTGACTCCAGTGGAAAAATCTAGTAACCCTGACTGGATATCTCCATACTGAAAACCACGTATTTGTTTATGCATTTACTTTAGTCAGTATAGCGTGGGTTCCTACAGCTCTCTACTAAAGTTTTACAATTACTAGAAAGATGAAAGATTCCTGGACATGGTTTAGATCGTGAGGAGTTAGAATCCCTTCAGCCTGCCTCCCCTATACGACCATTGAAAAGTAAATAGTTCACTCTTCTTATGAACTCCCTTGATTCTTCTATTTGACAAATATTAAATGACCACCAGATACCCTCAAGACTACATATTATATAGCAGTTAGAATCTTGCTGAGTTGTTCTATCAACACAATTCAACTCCAAAGGAAAAAAAGGAAGAGAAAAAGAAACAGAACATTCACTTGAAGAAAGCAAAACATGAAGTTTCTATTGCATTTCTGGGAAGAGGTTGGTGTGTCAAGCTTTGCTGGGGAGAGACTCCTGCAAAGAGACTGGGCAGGCAGGGATGGGTCTTGGAGACGCTGACCCGCAGGGCAACTGCAAAGGAAGCCTCAGTCCCACCTTCAGGAAGCTCTGGAATTGGGGAGGTGCTTCCGAGTGCCCAGCAATGCAGCAAGGGCTCTGGCCTTTATATCCAGCACCAGCAGCTCACTGGCCATGAACTCCCTTGAGAAAGACACATATTCCAGTTATGCTGTGCTTTGACCCCCCAAATTTGTAGCATTCTACCGTATACACATTTCTTCGCCCGGAATTCATACAGGGCTTGCCTTGCATCAGATTTACATGTCACCAGCAGGATCATTTGAGCTGGCTGCTTGAAAGGCTGGTCTGGAGGTCAAGGTGGCTTCTCTTACAGGATGGCCCTTTTGCAGGATAGGCCGGAAGGTGAGGCCCACCTGAGACTCTCAACGGAATCATCTACATGAGGCTTCTCCAGCACGATGGTCTCAGAGTAGTTGGGCTTCATGCACGGTAGCTCAGAATTTCCAAAATGTCTTCCAATGGCAGTGGAATTTCTTATCTCTTGTGTTTTGGGCTCCAAAACTGGCACATGTTACAAGTGCTGAATTTTATTGACTAAGACAATTCCAGAACCTGCCCAGAGCTCCAGGTGGGTATGAATCATGATGTGACTGCCCTGCTCAATACGAGGTGTAACAAAGATTGTGTCACCATCTTTAATGCCACCACAGGGCATGAACTTGGCAGGGGAATTCCCTACCTTTGGCGAATACACAGGAAGAGTGCAGCTGTAAGACATCAGACCTGAATCCTTCCCGCAGCGAGAGGTCATGTGTGTCTGTTCTGAAGAGTGAATCTGTCTTGCTTCACAGTGTCTAAGTGGGAGCAATGATGGAACCCTCCAGAATCAGCCCCGGTGGAGAGCTGACGTTGGGTCGCGCCTTGGGAAAGAGAAAGAACTGAGAAAAGGTTTGTCCAAGAGACTTCTCTACTATCACTCCACAGAGGGGCTTTAAAGCTTAGGAGGAAGAAAAGCTAGCAGAGGTGTCAACCATCACCCAGGATCAGCCCCTAAGTCGGCCAGTTCTGGGATGACCAGCTGTCTATCGCATGAACACCAAAGGAAGTTCTGTTCAAACCTATGGTCTCTTTGGCACCAAAAAACCCAAACCAAAAACAAACAAACAAACAAAACAAAACAAAACACCAAACCAAACCTATGGTCTGTGAGATTCACAAGCAAAAAAGGAAGAAAAGAAATATATTGGGGATCTCCATTTCCTTGGAAAGGTTTATTCCAGCCTTTACTTTCACAGATTTTTACAACTTTGAGACCCTGGTAACTATTTGGCTCCATTTCCATTTTATAAACAACTTGCCCAAGATCTCACAGCTAGTTGATGGCAGAGCAAAGAGCAGAACCCAGATTGCCTGTCTTCCATGCCGGTTCTCTCTTACCCTAACTCATGATTTTCAAACCCAAATTTCTGGTCTCTGAGGTGCCCCAGGAATTTAGGATGGGGTTGGGTCAAGGCATAAGATTTCCAGCACACAAGTTTTGGTAGCAGTTATCAACATTTTAACAAAGTTTCTACTATTTAATAAGTCTGAGGGGGTTGTGGCAGAGAGCTTGCCTAGCAAGCACAAGGCCCTGAGTTTGGATTCCCAGCAACCCCCACCCCGAAAAGTTTGAAAATGATTGCTTTAGAGAAGGTAACACACTTTTGTTTCTTTCTCTCTCTCTCCCTTTAATTCTGCATATCCAAGTAACAACATCTAATGAAAAGATTAGAATTTCTCTTTCTTTTCCTTTGTATACATTCCAAGGTTCTGTTGGGCCTCTGAAGTTCAAGCTACTTTCCTGCTTATGATCAATAAGACACGAAATCCCTGCCCTCTCTACCTAACTACATAGTTATACAATCAGTCCTCCAGGGGTTCTTGAAGGTCATTTCCAACTGCCTGTACATAGTAGGGAGCCACTGAGGAAGAGCCACTTACCCCTTTCCAGGAAGATATTAAGGTGCTATTTCAGAGGTGCTGGCACCTATGGTGCTAGGAAGGAGGGGCTTTGTTTATTAGGATGTCAAAGCTTTCCTGGGAAGATCCCCAGCTGTAGTTTGAGTTTAGTCACATAGTAGGACTTGCAGGCAATGCCAAAGGAAACAGAGTTATGTGAGTTCTGTCGACTCTAAGATCCCACCTCAGGTTCCTAGGAGTGGTCTCTATTGTCTAACGAGTAATAAACAGATTCACCTTTCAGGGACAATGCAAGCACAGATGCAAAGTAACAGACAAAGGACCCCATTTGTCTGTTTGTGTTGCTTTACAAACACTCAGCAAAAGCATTCTAGTAAGCTTCAATCATCCCATTTCCCTTTTTCTTTTCTCTCATTACTGCCATTATTGGTCACAAAAGGCTGCTCACAAAACAGCAGTGATTATAATTTAATGCATCTTTTCTGAAACCTGCAGGGAAATTAAATCAGGGAGCAACCTGGGAGAGAGAAGCAGGGGATGGGACAGGGCGCACAAAGTAGAAGGCAACAGCTCTAAGTGTTAGTTCCCTTCCCAGCTTGCAGCAGGCGAGGCTGACCTCAGACCATCTGGGGAAGCCGAGTTTGCTCTCTAGCAAACAAGGCAAAGGATGCAGCACTGGAGGAGGGGATTCCAGCCAGTGTCCCCTCCCAACCTGGAGCATTTTTAAACTTTCCCAGGGCACCCTGGAACGCCTGCTGATGACACAGTAGCATCTCAAGCACTCTCCACCAGGCAAGGATGCTTGTTTGTCTTTTGGCTTCGGCTCCTAGGACTGCGTGATGTCAAGCTCAAAGCTTCCTGGCTGGCACTGGCATCCAACCTCACTGAGCACTGAATGAATTCTCCCTCTGTGACTCCCTCCACCACTGTCCTCCCAAGTCACTCGAGGTCAGACCAGGTGATCTGGTAATAAAACCCAAAATTATTGAAATGAGGAGTGGAGAAAATACTCTTTTGATATCAGATCTAATATCAGTTATCACTTGTAATGATAGTTTTTGCTTTTTGAAAAAGCCTGGAAAGGAGGGACAAGAGAAATAAGCAACAGAAGGAAAAAAATGGAAACAAAGCTTTTGTAAATAAGGGGGGTGATGAAGGAAGGGGAGGGGAATGGGAAAAAAAGAAGCAGCAAGATATATCAAGTACAGGTACAGTCCCCTATGATGAACGTTATCACTATGTGTATCCAAAATGTACCATTAAAATAAAATTAAAAAAAAGAAAAAGCCCTAAACCTGCAATTCTGTTACAGTAGCCACAAGCTGCTTGTGGCTATTCACATATTAATTATGATATTCATGTTAATAAATTTAAATTCATGTCCTCAATCATACTAGCCAACTTCAAGTGCTCAATGGTGACACTTGGGTACAGGCTACCATATTGGACAGCGTGAATCTTGGCGTGTACTTAATAGTGAAATGTAGAAAAATAATTAAATCATGAGTTTTGAGTATTTGTTACCTTTGTTTTTAATGTAATATTTAACGATAAACTTGTACAATTTGATTTACGAGGTAAGAGTGTTTAACACTCGGCAGACAAAAACCCTTAAGATGTAACAATCATCTCTCAAGAGACAGTAAAATCAATTCCAACAAGTCATTGGAACATTCCCATTATCGAAGAAGCTCAGTTAGACAGAGGTCACCCCAAAAATGCCTCAGCTTTACTAGCGTGGCAATAGAAGTATCCAGAGTGAGAGTAAGATGCACCATCCCTGAGTTGGCAGCTAGGATCAAAAAGAAAACAATAGAGATCCTAATCTCTCCATCAGTCTTTCCCTTCATCTGACCTAAACCACATCCCTCGCTATTTCTTTGTAGATGAAAAATGCAAATTTAATCGTTTTAGAGCACATCGTCATGCGCTCAGATGCAGGGACAAATTCTGTCCTCCCCTGTCCTCTGGCACACTGCATAAACCACTTCTTCCTTCATTCCCTCTTTTCTTCTGACTATAAATCTTTTTTTTTTTTCTCTAACTTCATCATCACAGAGGAAGGCCTGAGGCCCACGATTATCCAAGTCACCTTCCAATTCAGCAGCATCCCTGGTGTTTTGCATAGAATTCAGGACAATGCTGCAGGCTGAAAGCTCACCAGAAATTTATAATGTTCTTCTGATTCCCCAGGCGCTCTCCGTTGATTGGAGCCGGGATCCCTCTGCCTTCTCCAGACACCAGGGCTTTTTTCCCCGGGTCAGAGAATTCAGAGCCGGGTTTGTTTTAGAATAGAATGAGCACACAGAAGATTCTTTCTTGTCAGCAAACACAAGACAGAAACTTCTTTTCTTTCCTCCAAAGAGAATATGCTCAAGAGAATTATTTGTAGGAGGAGATGCCAGTGATTTTTGTTTTGAATTTGCTCCAAACTAGCAAACATTTTGGTACTGAACTTGAGTGTTTCCAGGGAGTAGGGCCAGAGCGGGACCTCCTGTTCCAGAAAAAAGCTGAATGGAGAACGCCACAGACCTTTTGCCAGACACTCTAAGTGGCCCTGTACTTAGAGTCTGATTCAACTAGTCCGATGCTATATTTTCTTTTGAATCATGATAAAATACACATAACATAAACTCTGCCATCTTGTACACTTCTAAATTACAGTTCAGTGGCATTATGTATATCCATATTGCCGCACAACCATCACCATCATCCAAATCCAGAACTCTTTTTATCTTGCAAAACTAAACCTCTATACTCATTAAAAAATAATTACCCTTCTCCACTTCCCTCAACCCTGGCAACCTCTATTCTATTTTCTGGCTCTATGGGTTTGACTGCCTTATTTGTATAAGTCACACAGTACTTATCTGTTTGTGACTGGTTGATTTCACTTAACACAATGTCCTCAAGTTTCACCTATGTTATTGCACGCGTCAGAATTTCCTTCCTTTTTTATGATACTAGAGATTTTATGGTACCTTTTTTAAGGTACCAGGGCCTTGTGCACACTAAGGAAGGGCTCCATCCTGAGTTACATCCCCAGTCTTAAGTTCTTTTCCCTTTAAAGGCTAAAAAAGATTCTCTTGTGTGGATACACCATATTCTGTTTAGCTATTCATTCACTGATAAATAGTTGGATAGCTTCTGCCTTTGGTTATGGTGAACAATGCTGCCATGACTATGGGTGTATAAATACCAATTTGAGTCCTCGTTTTCTATCTTTCTGTGTGTATACAGACCCAGAAGTGGGATTGCTGGCTTATATAGTAATTCTCTTTTTTGTGTTTTGAGGAGCTACAGTACCGTTGGCCACAGCAATAGTACTATTTTACATTTCCGCCAAGGGTTGCAATTTCTTCATATCCTTATCAATACTCATTTTTGTTTTTATGTACTAGCATCCTAATGAGTGTAAAGTGGTATCTCATTGTGGTTTTGAGGCATCATATTTTTCAAAAGTCTCTGTAGATGATTTTAACGTGCCAAGAAGGTGAGAACTATGGCCAGAAAGAAGCTGTGGACGCAGTGGGAAAGGATATCTAGTTTGACTTGGTAGATTAACTCCATCCTCCAGGGAAACCAGAAGAAGGGGACTTGGCTTTGGTACCACATAGCTCTCTATGAATTCTGGGCAAATTGGCTCCCTGTACTGGTATCCATGTTTGTTAGTGGAGATGACAAAACCCTCTCTCCCCGCTGCTGTAATTATTACTTGGCACAAAACGGTTGTGGGGAGTTGAGATGTTTAGAGGTGTGGAACATTTCATCTTGTCTCTCTGAAACTAACAGGTAAGGAAACTGAGACCTAAGATGAATAAGGGACTCTTTAGAAAATTCCCCTTGCAAAATCCAGCCAGAGACACTCTACTCACGCTATTCTCTCCTTCTCACCTGTGATCCCTGGAGGGAGGAGAAAGGGGAGCACGTCAGTTTCTTAAGGAGATGTGAACACCTGAGAATAGGTTAAGTGCAACCATCTGCTCAAAATGAGTTTTAATTCAAAGCTAAAAGCACTGAAGAAAATAGAATTGTACTCCAGTAATGGACAATCTTCAACCAGCAGGTAGGACGCAGGGCAGTTGTTTGCCCTGAAAACAAAACAAAACAAACAGAAAAACAAAAAACAAACCCACAAAGTACAATTGTCTCTACCATTGTTCTTCATAGCAATACTAACCCCATTTTTCTGTCTCATCTTCCTTTTTTCATACCTTTCTCATGCATACGATCTCATCGCGTTCTCATGCTTTTTGTGCCAGGTAGGCAGGGCAGACGGAATTCACCCTACTTTGTAGATGAGAGATGTTTACTAGAGGAAAAGGTGCCTTCCAGTATACAGGTTAAGACAAAAATCTCACAGCAGTGCTCAGAGGTGAGCAGTTTCCTGTCTTGTTAAGAGAAGCTTTAAGCGAGGAGTTGAATCCTTTCCTTTTAAAGTTTTTAACTGAGTTACATGTTTCAAAACCAAACTTTCTATTTTACTGCCTCACACACAAAGCTTTATTTTAATCCTGAAACCTAACAAAATGAAAGTAATCAAATAATCTCAAAAATGACATCAAAGCAAAGGGAGTTAATATTTTTGGAAAAGAGAAGAAAAGAATAATAACAATTTCAAAAGAATACAATTTATGAACTGACATGGGGAAATAGGGGGCTGTGGGTATTGATCAGGAGGTAGAGCATTTTCCTACCCTCCATGAGTGCTGGGTTTGATCCCCGGCACCCTCTCCTGAAAACAGGCAAACTATGAAATAATACATATTAATATGAAAAATACCCAGTTACAAAGTCTGAAAAGGAAAAGTATAGTTATTCTTTTATTAAATTCTTTTTAAGGCCCTGGGGATTGAACCCTGGGCCTTGCACTTCCTAGGCAAGGACTCTAACCACTGACGTAAATCTCCAAACTCTCTAAATTCTTAATTACGGTTAGTAAATATAATAAATAATATATATGAAGTAAGTACCTATTATGTGTCAGGCACTGTTCTAGGCAATGAGAATAAAATAGTGAGAAGAAGAGTCCCTTCATGGAGCTTGCATTCTTGTGAGGACAAACAGGTAATAAGTAAGATAAATAAGAAAGAATTTCAGTAGACTTATCTCCAGAAAACATGCAAGCAAGAATAGAGTAAATGTTTGAAGTTGGAAAAACATTATCAACGTAAAATTCTATGTCCAGAAAAATGATCCTTCCAAATTGAAAGAGAAAATTTTTAAATCAACAAAAACTGGGAGGCTTCACCTGTAGATCTATCCTGCAAGAAACTGTAAAAGAAGTTCTTCGAGGAAAAGTACCTACGCCAAAAATTTGGGTCTACATAAAGAAATGAAGAGTATAGGAGAAGGAATAAATGATGGTAAAATAAGTTCTTTTATTTTTCCTATTCTTGGTTGATCTAAAAATAAAACACCTTATTTACAGTAGCAGTAGCAGTAATGTATTGAGAGATGACAAGAGCAATTCATGGGCGTGAAGGGTAGACTCAGGCTACTCTGTTGTAAGGTACCTGTGCCACACATGAAGTGGGGTGGGACAGTTTTATTTGAAGATGGACTCAGCCAGGTACTAAGGTGTGATCCTTAGTTGTGATATGTCAACTTGACTGAGTAAAATTGCTTAGCAGAGCAGTAAAGGTCTAGGTGTGTTGGAATGATTGTCCTGTAGGCTGTAAACTGAGGAAGAAAGACCCATCCCAGATGTGGGTATCACCAACCAATAGGCTGGTGGGCTTGATGGAATAAAAAGGGTAAGAGGAAAGAGGAAAGGGTTCTCCCTTTTTATTCTTCAGAGGAGCTCTGGAGCCCTCGTCTCTAGTTCTCAGCCTTCCAGTACAGACTCTTCAGCCTTCCAATGCAGGTGCTTTGGCTTTATGACACGGACACATACTGGACTCTGCAATGAGGTCCAGGCCTTTGACATTTGACTGGCTCCTGTGGTTCTCCAGTGCACAGATGGCCATTTTGTATTCTTCCACACCTGATTCTACAAGCAGCCATTTTAAGCCTACTTAGTAAATCTGGTTTTTTAAAAAATCTGTTTTCTAGTGAACTCTAATACATGAGGTCAACATGAGCAATGATAAGCCATATTGATAGTCTGTATCCTTGATAGGATGTGATGAAAAAAGGCACTTTGCCTAAGTGCTTTTTCTCCCCCAAACACACAACCTCAGAATAGCTGTGAGAAAAACATCAGAGAAACCCCAAGTGAAGGACATTCCACAAAGTACCTGACCAGCGTTCAAAAGTGTTGAGTTCAGGGATTTCTGAGAAATTGTAACATCAAGAGGGATCGAAAGAGAAATCTAAAGAGAAGTCTAAAGGAGTCTAAAGAGAGACAACTAAATGTATTGTGTTATCCTGTGTGAGCTCCTAAAACAGAAAAAAGAAGATGAATGAGGCTAATGTGTGAACTTCAGTTAATAAAATTAATAATACCAACTCATTAGTTGTGAAAAAAAAAAAAAAACAAAAAAACCAACTCATTAGTTGTGAAAAATATCCCATACTGATATAGATGTTAATGAAAGAGACAACTAGGTATAAGGGATGTGTGGGAACTCTGTGTACCATCTTTGCCCTATTTCTGCAAATCTGAAACTATTCCAAAATGAAAAGTTTATTTAAAACATAAAATTAAAATTATATGAAAAAACACAAGGAATGTAATTATAGTAATTGTGACCAATTAGGCAAATTAGGAAAAGAAAGCGATTGCCTTACTGAAAGTAAAAAGATATTTTCAAAAGATATAGGTCAAACATACTCATAATGAAATTTGGAAGTAGTCCTATAAAGTTAGGATTTGGTGACATTGTCCCACTGTGAACACTACTATCTGTCACTGTTCTAGAATCCTAGTCAATGCCAAATGAAAAGGAAATAAAAGTTGTAAGTGTTGGAAATGAAGAGGAAAAATAATCCTTACTTTCAGATTACATGACTTCCACATAGAAAATTTAAGGAACTCTGCAGACAAATTTTATTAGAATTAAGATTTTTAAAAGATGCTGGATCCGGAGTCTTGGTACAAAAATAAAATATTTGCTTACAGCAGCAACAGCTATTTATAAAATGTAATAGGAAAAAAGAGATCATTTTCAATAATAAATTGTAGTGATTTATTTAACTAGATGTAAGAAACTTTTATGGAGAAAATTACAAAATGTAATTGAGGGGAATAAGAATATCTGAATGAAGAGATTCATCAGGCTTATGAATAGGAAGTCTTAGTAGCATAGAGATAGAGATTTTTTTCTCAAATTAATCACTTAATTCAATGTGATTTCTGCCACAATCCTAATAGGATTTTTGTGGAAGTTTATATACAGTACTAATATTTATTTGTAAATTACATAATAAATGAACACTGGGATTAGTAACTATGTCATTCACTGATTTACCTCCAAATACATGAGGAAAAAGGGCATGACTTATATTAGTTGCTCAATAAATATTTGTTAACTAAATGAAAGTCCAAGAGTACCAAGACAAATTTGATGTAGAGAAAGACTAACACCACCAATAATTGTCTTATTATAAAGCTATGTAAATTAAGAGAGTACAGTTTTTATATAAGAAAAAAGTAAATCAGTGGAAAAGATTGAAAATCCATAAACAAAGAGAAATAAATTAGGACTTGATACTTGGAAGATTTAGAAAAATTGGTTTTCCATATAAAAAAATAAAAACTTCTTTTCTACTTACATTTTACATTATGAACCTCAAATTTATCAACGACTTGAATTGGAAAAATGGTTAAATATTTAATTATAGAGTATTAATTTTATGACCTCATACTTACTTATGACTTATTAAGTAAGATATTTTTAAAACCTTAGAGCGCTTGCCTTGCAAGCACAAGGGCCTGAGTTCGATCCTCGGCACCACAAAAAAAAAAAAAAAAAAAAGATATTTTTAAAACCCACAAATCATAAGAGAGAAATGACAAAGCAGACTATATAAAAGTTAAAGCCTTCTAAATGACAAAGGAAAAGCCATAAATAGAGATGAATGCTTTTCAACATACATGTAAGGCAAATAATTAGTATTCTGAATATTAGAGAATATGTATGAATTAATGGCAAAAATAGAAATTACTCAAGTTTTTAAAACTGGATGAAAGATAGCATCAGGGATTCACTGACAAGAGAGCCTGCAGGTCCTTGTGACGTGCATTTCTTCATATCCAAATATCTCAGAAGTTTCAGTGTGATGCTATTGTGGTTATAATGTGTGACTTCGATTATTTAAAGTGTCTTAAAACTTAATTCGTGACTCGGCATTAACGACTATTTCCCTGCAGTGTTTAGATCAGGGTAGCCTATGTGACAGCTGCAACGTGAATAGCTATTGGAAGAATTAATGCGAAGACTCCTAATCACTTATCTCCCGAAGACCCTTTCTCCGGAAGTTGTTTTTAATATGGCAAAAATACGCTGTTGCTAATTCTTAATTCCACAATGACAAATGCAGGGCTCATTAGCTGTGTTATTTGAGAATACAAGAAACGAACTGAAGAAGATAGAGTATAATTGGTGAGTATAATTTGCCCCACACTGAACTGGGAATGTCCACATTCTCAGTTCCCAAGAGAAGGTGTCCTGTGCTACTGGAGAAACTTACAGATTTGCTGATGACCGCAGCAAACCATCAAAGAGAGAAGAAAACGTGCTCATAGGATTCATATTTACCAGCAATGGTGCAGCCATATCGGCGGCAGTGACAAGTTGATACATAAAGTTGGCAGTGAGGTTTGGGGAAAGCTGGCTCATTCTGAGTATGGGCGGACACAGCCAAGGACAGGCAGAGTCAGCATTTGGCAAACGTTGCTGAGATGTGAGACACGTTCAGAAGTCTCTCATGTCTTGAGTACAGTGTCAAGTACTACAGAAAAATTTCCAAGATATTCCAGAAGTGTTGCTTCTAATTTGCAGCAAGTTGCAGCTAGTAGTTTATAAAAGTATTGCATAAAAGATGGCAATGCTGCTCAGAGGAAGAGCATGTATTCGCTCAGTATGCACGCAGCCCTGGGATCAACACCCAGCACTAATTTTTTTTAATTGCACAAGACATTAAAATAATGGAATATCCAAATAGTAAGTCAGATTTAAGCAGATACATCCTGATGTGCAACCTCCTTATCCTATCTATGGAAAATTTGGATATGTTTCTTCGGTTTTAACAAGGGCTACTTTGTCAATTGGCTTCATTTCTTGGATGCGTTGGAAAGTTATGGAAGAAATTTTAACGTTTTCAAGTGATTTCTCATATTTTCATGCAGAAAGCTTCTTGGGAGTTCAAAGTTATCTTTGGGGGGGTAGTGAAGGCATGTTTATTCAGTCTTCTTTTTCTGCATTGGTTCGGTAATGAAATTTAGTAAGCCAAAATGCTGGTAGGGTGCAAGTTTCTTCACTGTCATTCGGCATGTAGGGTATCAACCCTCACTGTTTGATTGTGAGGCCATTCCGGGTGTTCATTCATTTCTACACAAGAGAATCATAAATTTACAATCATAAGGTTTCCTTTTTCACAAAGCTGCCTTAATTTTGGTATTGGAAAAATACAGTTTAAATGGAAAGAACAAGACTCACACTATAATCCCTAGAGTTACAGCAATACGTGCTTGCATGCCCCCCGCCCAGCACTCCTAAGATTCTAGCATCACACGGCTCCCTCGATCTTCTTTTCCAAACCTTGGCTGAATAAGTGGGGGATGGGATGGGAGAATTAACAGAAGGAACCTTTATTGCCTCTATCGTCTACCTTCCCTTAAGAAGTGCTAGATCTAGTAAGAAAACTGATCTTCACACCAAACATGATACGGGTCTCTCATAAGAAGAGGAAGAGGCCCCTGAGACACCTCAAATACAATATAGTCATTAAGAGCTTTATATTTATTTGAGGGGTTGGGATTTAGCCCAAGTGATGGAGCACTTGCCCAGCAAGTGCAAGGCCCTGAGTTCAATCAATCCCCAGCACCAAAAAAAAAAAAAAAAAAAAAAAGGGACTTTATATTTGGAAGCAGGCTTCAGATAAAATTCCAAATCTCCTAGTCTCCTTGTGACTTTGGACATGATGTACCCTTTTATCTGATCTCAAAAGCACTCTGATCTCTTCCTGCCATGTGAGATATCACGAGAAGCCAGCCCGACCATGTTGGCACCCTGAGCTTGGACTTTTGGCCTCCAGAACAGTGAGAAATAAATGCTTTTGTTTTTAAGCCACCCAGGCTGGGCGTCTTTGTCATAGCACCATGAACTGAGGAAGACACAGAGTGCTATGGAGCTGCACTATGAGCTCTTGTGGAGCTGTTCCTCTGCTCAAATTTATGGTTTTGTTTCTGTTTTCAATACAGGGCATTTGGCTTGCACCAATTAGAAATAAAGAGGGCTTCCTGCAATCCCGCTGTACAAAAACAGAAGAACCATCGTACTTCCAACGACACAGAGCAGCAATGTGCTGAGACATCTAGGGCATTTCAGCTGCCCCAATTGCAGAAAATCCTGGGGCCGAGTAACTATGCACACATTTGTCCTGTAACACTGCTTACTGAGGTTTTGTAAAAACCCAAGCAAAACTGAATTCTATTTTGGAAGCTAATCATGTTACACTGATCTTGAAATGCATTAGTCTACACCAAGCGTCAGTGAACCTTCCTCACGAAGGACTTACTAAGGCCTCATGGGCTGGATGGTCTGTCATGTCTACTCATCTCCGGCTCTCGGTAGTGTGAAAGTAGCCATAGACAATTTGTTAAAAAATGAGTGTGGCTCTGTGTCAATGAAACTTTATTCACTAAGTCAGACTGCGGGCCATATGTGGTCTGCAGGCCGACACCTGCCAGCTCCTGGTCTGTGTTAGCAGTGGTCGAGACTCTTAGCATCTTCTCGGGAGGCTCCACATAGCCACCGGCCAGCGCAACGCGTTAGGGCTCAAGCTCGGCTTTGCCTCTTGAGAAGCTGACTTACGTCATGCTTGTGGCCCAGCCTGAGTTCCCCAGGGACCAGAGAAAGATGCGCATGTGGACGCCCCTTCTCGGTGTCTTTGCTCAGCACATCGGAATCCCTCGAGGTAAATGTGTACAGCCCCCGAGTGCTACAGCCTGAATGGTGTTGTTCCCCTAAAGTTACACGTCGGAAGCCAGAACTCAATACGGTGTTGTTACGAGGTGGGGCATCGAGGAAGGGATTAAGCTCTGGGCTCTGCGTGCCTGAGTGGGGTCAGCGCCCGTAAGGAGACGTCCACAGGCGCCTCCTTGTCCCTCGGGCCATGTAAGAATGCATTAACCGGGGGGCCATCTGTGAAGCAGAGCCAGCCCTCTCCAGCCACTGCATCTGTGTGTGCTTGATCCTGGACTCCCGGCCTTCAGAGCCGTGTGCAGTCTATTCTGTTGTTTCTAGACTACCCAGCCCCAAACACCCGGCCAGGGTAGCCAGGAGACTGAGCCGAGGAGGCAGAGTGGGGCCTTTGGCTTCCTTTGAACTCTGATCAGAGTAGTTGTTGGCAACATCATCAGCTGAACAGTTATGTCTCCAAATCTGTTTCCTCTTCTTAAAAATGTTTATTGGAAATGTTTCTTGGGGGACTATGGTTAGAATTAGAAATAAAATATGTAGAAAAGCCAAACATGTTGTAGAAACAATTGTAGAGATGTAGTTTCACAAGTTCACCAGCCCTCCGAAGTGTATGTAACTCACAGGTCACTCTATGTTCAAAATGCCCTCCGCATCCTTAATACAATGACTAAACTTGAGTGAAATACCAGCCTGAACGTGCACTTCAAAAGCAACATGGAGTGGAAAACAAAAATGTATCTTTTATGGTTACAATTGTAGATCCATGAGAGAGATTTTTTTTTCTGTGTGGAATTAATTGCAGAAAAAACGCAGTGTAAACCTCCAAGGGAGAAAACACCAAACAGACAAATAAACAAACAACACCCCCCAAACCCTCTAAAACAGAAAAGATGTACATTCTTTGAATACTTCCACACTTGAATTAGAAGTTGTGGCTGAAAGCATCCAATAGAAATTCCCTAAGTGAAAAGCAAAATTAAATGAAAGGTTTGGAAAAGGTCAAAATCCACTTGCATTACTGTTGGGAAATACAGGTAGCAGAGTGTGGCTAGCGGTTCTCTGCGAACACACAAATCCTTGGCAAGTTGCAGGCTTCCTTCAAGCCGAACCACCCGAATTTTGTAATGAAATCATTGCAGCTGCCAGTTGGCGTGCTGCTGTCTGTGTAATGCCCTGGCAGCGAGTCATGCGTGTTACAGAACATGGCATGGGGTGCTTTGAATAAAGGACACGGCTTTGGACCACGTTCTCCACAATTAGGAGGAAGCGGTTTGTGGGTATAAAAGGAAGCAACTCTAAGATCGCCTCATATGACATGTTAGTTTCTAACTTTTAAATTTAAAAGATGCCAAGTATCAGACTGAGCCAGCTGTCTGGTAACTAGGGGAAGTTATTGTTTAGGAAAAAATGTTTCACCAAATTATCACAAATTCCCATCTCATATCCAGAAAAAATGACTTCTCGTCTTGTTTATTTTGATAATGGACTTGCTTTAATGTACAGTTCTTCCACTTAGGAGTGTGCTGAACTCTTTCCTTGGACAGTTAACAGTGAACTAAAAAGAAGGAGCAGGATGCTGCTCTCCAGGACCACATTTTCCCTGAGACATTTTTCAAGATCCTGCACCTGGTGTTTTCACCATTGTCACCGAATGTGTGGATCTAAAACAGCGTTTCGTCATCTGGGGTGCTTGGATGCTTAAGGCACGTTCATGGAGGTCTGAGAGTAATCCGCAACAATTTTATAGCTTTGTGTTTTCATTTGATGATAATCAAATGCATCGAAGAATCAAAATAGTTTAAGAAAAGCGGTCAGAGAATGGAATTAGTACATAGCACATGGTATATGTTATAGGCCAGACTTAAAGAGTCTGTGTTGTGGCAATGAGGATGTTTTCACATTATAAGTTTGCATTAATGTTTCAACAAAATAATGTTGTATTTTAATGTTGCTAATTGGATTTTTGTTATTTATCATTATATTTATCACGAAACCACAAGCATTAGGAAGTTATATCTAGTTTTATATTTGTATATCCTAAGTTATATTAATAATCAAAGTCATGTCAACCCTTAATGATCCAGTTTTCCTCCTAAAAGTTTTTCTCTAGAAGGAGGGTCTTGGGAAAGTTTACTCAATGCAAAATGATAGGAATGGATGCTAGGCACTCTTCTGGTGCTCGGCATGCCTTGCTGTAGTTTGTAACATGACTCCCATTTGACAGAGGAATAATAGGAGGCTCAGCTTGGTTATGTGGTACTGTGTGTGCGATCACATGTGGTTGAGTGGCGGGGCCTGGGTTTGAACTTGGGAGCCACAGTCCGAACTTCCCCACCAGGCAGCTCTAGGTCCAGAGCTGCCTTTCATGACACTTTCTTCTCCTCTTTTCATGCTCCTGAAATGAAATTTACGACTTAGGGACCAACCTTCGCACCTAATTAAAATATGCAATGGTTTTCTTGTCCTATGATATAAAGGAAATAAAAGGTATATAAAAAAGAAATCTCTACACAATTAAATTGGGAAAGTTCCAATCTAGATTCCTCCCAACAACCTGCCGTGTTCTCTGTCGATCTACCTAATAACAAACTTAGTCCAGGAAATGCGACTGCCCACATACAGAAAGCAGTATGAATTTAAAGAATTACCAGAGCTATCATATGATTTAGCAATCTCATTTCTAGGTATGTATATTCAAAAGAACAGAAATCAGAATCTTGAAGAGATCTACACTCTTGCAACAGTATTCATGGTATTCACAGTAGCCAAGGTATGGAAGTAATTTACCTGTACAATGATGGATGAACGGATAATCCAGTAAGTAAATAATGGAATATTATTCAGCCTTTATAAAGAAGGAGATACTACCAATTGTGGCAACACAGAGGACATTATGTTAAGTAAACAAGCTAGACACAGAAAGTCAAATACATGATACCACTTATGTGAGACATCTAGAATATTTGAGCTCATAGCACAGAGGGTAGAATGGTGCTGGAGGGAGAAACATTAATAGAGGTATTAATCAAAAGGTACAAAGTTTCAGTTATGAAGATGAATAAGTCCTAGAAACCTACTGAGCAACACAGTAATGATAGCAAATAATACTGTAGTATATACTTGAAACTTCGTTAAGAGGGTAAGTCTTATGCTAAGTATTCTTATATACGCATAAAATAATAATGCTTACAGCATAGATTATGACAATGGTTTCACAGGTATATACGGATCTTCCAGCTCAAGTTGTTTATTTTAAGTATGTATAGCTTTTTGTATATTGATGATACCTCAATAAAGTTGTTTTAAAAAAAGAAAAGAAAAGGAAAGATGGCTGCCTGGGTTCTAAGAGGTTATGTATTGGATGACTTGGTTCCCTGATACTCTGCTCACATTTACGTGGAAGACAGCCTTCACTCCTTGGAGTCTTTGCTAGTAAAATGGCAAAGTATACTGAGCATGGTGTTGCACAGCCATAATCCCAGGACTCTGGAAGGCTGAGGCAGGAGGGTGGCCAGTTTGAGCCCAGCCTGGGCAATTTAACAACTTAGTCTCAAAGTAAAAAAATAAAAATAAAATAGAACTTGGGATCTAACTCAGTGTGAAGGCCCCAGATTCAATCCTCAATACTGAAAAAACATAGGAAACATTTGGTTAGAAATGTGTGGTGTTCTATGGTCCCACCTTCTGTATCCCACCAGCGGCAGCTTTAGCATCCCTTTGGCTCAGGGTTGCACCAGCCCACTGCCTTCCTCAACTCAGTGGTTTCTGAGCTTTGTTTTGTATGACGTGCTTTTCTTAAGGTAAATGTATCAGGCCCCCTTTCAAAGAATAATTGTCCTTTTAGTGGAGAAAATTCATGACATAGGTACTATAAGTTCAATAATGCTATTAAGTGAATTTTAGAATTTTGTTTATTTATTTAAAACACTTTTTGAGATGGTGCCTCACTATGTAGTTCAGGGTGGCCTTGAACTTGCCATCCTCCTGCCTCAGTTTCCTGGGGCTGGAATTACAGGCATATACTGCCATGTCCAGCTGAATTTTAGAAATTCAATCATCATAATATCACTCATCTGTGTTTTTAAAAATAGTCCTTACGTGCATGAATATTATGAACTCAGTCACCTGAGAAGACTTAGTGTGCACAGGGATTCAAAGACCACTTGAAATAATTTCATGGCCCCCCCATCTTCCAAGGCGCATGAGTCAAACTCACTGTTGTAGCTGTGTGCAATTTCATCACAGAAAATGAATTCTTTACTTGGCTTTGTTAGCAGCTCACAGAAGGGCAGCTCCAACAGACAGTGGAATACTTGATGGCCGAAATGACTGACTTTAAGTCATCTGTGTTGTGCTTGTGTATGCATGTGTGTGCATCTGAATACGTCATATATATGTAACTTGGGTACATATAAATACATATAAAAACACATATGCACATATATATTCATCATTCATTGGCAGACCTGGGACAGACATATTTTTGGCAAGACTTTGGCAGATTTCTTTACAAAACAGACATTACAAGATAGAACTTCAGGAAGCAGAAAAATATTCATTTTTTAAAAACCTTCTTCCCCTTCCCATTGTGATTTCCCTGCAGCGTACAACAAACACAAAGTTCGAGTGGTGACATGGTTTCCTCACACACCTGCTCGCAGGGGAACAGGCAGGCGACCTGAGCCAGGGGCTGAGTTCCAGAACTTCGTCTGCTCCCAGCTGTAGGGTGACTGTTCACACCTGTCTGAGCGCTGCTGACTGACGGATACTCAAAGGCAGATGCAAAGAGTCGCACCCGTGTTTCAGGCATCAGAGAAACCAGATGAGACCACTGTCTCCAAGATATGGCATCAATGGGGAGGGTTTTTTTTTCTTTCTTGCAGAAGAGTTAAAGGAAGAAGAACTGCAGTAAAATGTAATGTTTATCAATGGCTGTGATTAAAAAAAATGGGGGAAGAAGAAAGAAGAAAACTTCCCGCCCCTTCTAAGCAAAGGGGCAGCCACCAGAATACATTGGCATCCCGGGCTGATTAGTGTGGAAGGCTGCCTACAGGTTAGCAGGCCTCATTTCCAATCTCTGACAGCAATATGTGTCGTTTCATGCTTCATCCTCATTCCCCATGTTCAACACAAACCGGGGTCACTCTGTATATGGAAATCACTGTCTTCAGGGCAAAAAAATTAAAAAAGGTGAGATTGCCGCTTTAACCTCACTGGCCTCAGAAAATATGTTTTAGTCTGATACATTATACTAGTAGGAATTATTTATCAAGAAGATACAAGCTTGATATTTCAGAAATAATGAGATGTTCTGGTTTTGCAGCTGAAATTTTATGGTCCACAGAGCATCAGCTATGAATCCAGGGAAATGAAGTAAACTTGCAATGAATGATATACACCAGATGGCCAAAGAAAAATGGCTGAGGAAAGGGTAATATGAAAGTTATAGCACAGTGTAGCCTTTCCAGAGTCCAAGTCCCTTTGTCACCAACAGCAGAAATACATCTTAAGCAATGATAGAAAGAAAAGGCCCTCACGTGAAAGTCGCTCAGATGTTCCTTTCTGGTATTTTATGTGGCAAACAACTTACAGGATGAGGAAACTGTAATGAACATTACTGTGTATGTAGGATTTCTGTCAAACTATTTAAGACTACAGCAAAATAGTTTGAAATTTCATGATCTGACACGGCTGTGGAGCTGAAATAAGAAGAAAATAATAGGGCTGGAGATTTAGTTCAGTGGTTAGAGTGCTTGTCTCACAAACACAAGGCCCTGAGTTCGATCCCCAGTGCCAAAAAAAAGAAAAAAAAAAGAAGAAGAAGAAGAAGAAAAGAATAAATGTACATGATAGTGCTTTTTGGAAATGTTAGGTAGATATATATATATATATATACATATATATATGTGTATATAGATATATATATATATATTTCTTGGCCATATTGTCCAGGGGATGGTAGAACATTTGTCCCATGATACTGCAAGGAACTTAGAGGGTCCCCAGGAAGTAATAGGAAAAGGATGCCAGGCCGACCTCCCCAGGCCTCTCTGGTGTCTGTAACCCTCAGCGGACCCCTCCACACCCTGTGCACGTGCTGATTTCTCCCTGTTCTGGAGTCTTCTCCTAGCATCTCTGAGATTCATCTCAGTTTCACAGCATGCAAAGCCAGGACTTGCCACACCCCCAGGCCTGGCAATCTGCAGTCATTGCTGGTAGTTCCGGACCCCTTCGGATATTTAGACAACAAGCCTCATCCTGAGGGCTCCCCATTCAAGCACACAGCGCTGAAATGCGGGCTGGCAGCACTAGATCTTAGAAAATAAACAGCAAGAGTTTAGAACCCCTTGCAAACATAATTACCCAAAGTAATAGGTACACATCAGCCTCTTCACCTCCAGTCAAGGTTGGCCGAAAGCATTAATTAAATACTTCATGCATTAGGCCATGTGCTGAGTGGAGACCTACAGAACAATCCCTGTGTACCCATCTTCTCAGCTGAGAAGTAGAGGCAGCAACAGCTCCTTCACAGGGCTGTCCTGAAGGGAAACAGACTGTTAAGCATGGAGCACACAGGACGGGGCCCAGCGGGACAGAAAGCATTGTTATATGAGTCAACTGCCTTGTGTTATAAAGTTGGCTATTTGACCCAGATATAACTTTTCTCTAGTAACTGAATTTCTGATTTTCAATTGGCTACGTGGAATCAGGACTATTTTCCTCAGCTTCTCTTACCACTAGGTGTGACCATGTACGGAAACATCCTGGTTTATAGGAAGCATCATATACAGCTTCCAGGAAGTATTCTTAGTGTGTCCCTTACTATTTCATCCTCTACAGAATCTGGCTGAAATGGCTGGAGCTCAAGCAGCCACTTTGGATCATTAAGGGGATATTACATGCTAATCACAGCAGAGTATAGGGCCATGGGTCCATCACAGCTCCTATATTAGTCCTATATTTCCTATCTGTGGAGTTTTTTCACATGGGGGAAGTAAATTTCTATTCTATTTTACTCAGTGTTATTTTGGGTTTTCATCACTTGTAGCAAAACCCAATCCTACATGTTATATCCCTCTTGAAATTAAATGTTTTAAAAAATATTTAAAGAGGAAAAAGAGGTTGCTGGAGAGAGCCTTGGAATCCAAACCGTACCTGCTCTGGCAGATATCTCAAGAAGGTAAGGCCGTGGGTGACACAGACATTTGTACATTAACATATTTTCAAAAATGTAACATGCTAGGCATGTGTAAGACAAACACAGTCTCTGGGATTTACTTTAACCTTCTTTCCTTTTTATCTTGGGTGGTCCTAACCTTAGGTACAGTGAAGGCCAAGCAGAAAGGGTGTATGGACTGATATGGTCAACTCCAGCAGGAACACGCAGCTGGACTGAGTTGGGATAGTTCTGGGCGTAGATCCACCTGAAGATTACTGCTGACACAGTATAAAGGAGACTGAGAGCAGAAGCCCGCAGTCAGCTGTTTCCCAGGAGAAGCTCTGTTGCAGCTGGTTTCCCTGAAGTAAACTCGTTCTTTGTCGTCGAAGGAGGAGCTCGGGGACTTTCTGTCATTGGGGATGGCTGCTGTTTGCTTCTGGGGAGCTCTGGTCTTCATCTCTACTTTGCGAGTAGTATCCTGGCTCCAGTATAGATTTCTTCAGCCTTTAAATGCAGACACAGACTGACATGGGACATTGCGGTGGGGTCCCAGCTCTTGAGTGGATCTTTTGAGTCTCCAGTGCATAGACACAAATGCATTCTCCCAGTACGCTCTCCAAATGCACTCTTCCTACTTTTGGCTTGTGTGCGTGAATGTTGTAACTTGTAATTGTCCTGTATTAAATCTGCTTTCCTGCAACCATTGACTCTAAAAAAGTAACTAAGACAAAGGGGTAGCAGTCTTCAAGAAAAATTGAAACAGTTCTCCTCCCCCACAAAATATTGTTTTGGAATGTGTAAAGACATAGAAGTTTATGGTTCACAGATGATGCTTAGGAAATTTGATTGTCCCAGATACATTTTAATCAAATTTTCGTAGTGTACTTTGGGTTGCCAGATGATTTCAACAAATAGACCAAAAACACTTGATTTTAAAATATACAGATGTCTTCTATGTGTCACATATTATTTACATGATACTACTGGGAATCTATTGGCAATTACATCACATCTTATATTTTATGATTGTTTGTATAGCTTATTTTTCAGAATTTTATTTTCAAAAATCCTATTTTCCTCCACTTAAGGACACTGTTGGTTGCTTGCCCAGTATCCATTCCCTTTTCTTCCTTGCTAATTCCAGTTTCGTCTGGAACATCAATGTGCCCAAATCAGTAAGGTATTTCAGGTTGCCCGGTCCCATGAAGATAAGGCTAGTCATGTGATAGTCATAGACTACAGGGATAGTCTTCTGCCCAGTGAGAAGTGAATCCATCTCTGAGGGGAGGGCAGAGGATACGTGCTTTCTTGACAGAAGAAGACCCATGTGACTGACACTGAGCTGCATCCTGCCTCACATGCTAATGTGTGCTTGGAACTGCAGGAAGCACGTGCCTGGAGTGACAAGCGGAAGCAATGCCAACATGCCGGAAAGCATAGATGAGAAATGCAGACAGAATCTGGTTTTCTGATAAAATCATTGAGAAAATGAATGAACACGCTCAATTACCTACCTCCAAATTTCGGTTCATGGACAAGAATCGTAGCCCTTAACTTGACTAAGCCAGTGCTACTGGGTTTTTGTTACGCATGGTCAAAGACATTGCTAACTGATACACTATCAAGCAAGTGAGATAAATATAAAAAGAACTAAAAGTCCTTTCTCAATTATTCCATAACTAATATGTCCATAGATGAGAATTTTAATCATTTTAATAGAAGATTTTGAACTCAGCACATGTGTTTCTACTGCCACCCCCAAGATCCATTAATGAAAGTAAAGACAAAAAACCTTGGAATCCTATGCAATATAGGGAAACCCAAGGATTTCATAAGTGGGTGAAAAAATTGGAGAATTTTACAAATGAAAGAGAATTAATAGAAAAGTACTTTTTTTTAACTTTTTATTTATTATTTGGGGGGTTCTCGGGATCGAACTCAGGGCCTTGCACTTGCTAGGCAAGCACTCTATCACTTGAGCTAAATCTCTAGAAAAGTACTGAGCAAGTGTTGGAAAAACAAAGCAACCACATATATTATGTCCCAGATGATAAGCACTGTTTTTCTGTACTAAGGACATAAGCACCCTTCCTGTGGGCTCATTCTTAAATATGAATGGTTCACCAAGAACCACCAGATACTTGAAGAAAGCCTAATAATAACAAAAGAAGATAAATAGAAAAACCAATCAGGAGACAGCAGAGACAATTCAGGAAATAGAAAAAAACAAAACAAAACTTGAAAACAAATCGTCCAATGTAAATTGTTAGAAAGAGTCAAGAAGATAATATATTCAGAAAAATAAAATATAGCATAATAGGGAATAGAGAATTTTCAGAATTAAACATTTAATTGTTGAAATGATAATACTAATTGGATATTTGAATAACATTTGGAGAATAAAAAAATTGAAGGAAAAATGTAGAACACTAATTCTGAAACAAGAATTTTTAGACAAAGAATAACATAGAGAATCAGTTCAGACAAGCCAATGTGCTGTTAATAACAGCTCCAAAAAAGAAAGAATGAAAAAGTTGGAGAGGAGGATATTAGCAAAACAACCCAATAACAACACAAACATAAGGAGATTTCCCTGAGCTGAACAGAGGTACAAGTCTTCAAATTGAAGGGGACTGCTGTTAACATAGAGGTTGCATAAAACATTTGCACATTAGAAAATTGAAGAACTACAAAAAGATTCACATATATGTAAAACACTTAGGACAAAACCAAATCATTTACAAAGGACCAAACACTGAATTACCATGAGACTTCTCATCAGCAGTTAAGAAGTTGAGAGACAACGGCAATGCCTTCAAAGATCTGAATGAGAATGTATTTTACTGGATTTTTATACCCAGCAAAAGTGTTCATCAGTTAATATGGTAGACTATGTGTACTTTCAGATGTATGAAAGATTGTAATGTTTATTTTTCACATACCATTCTTTGGGAAGTTGTTTGAGAATGTACTCCAGTAAAATGAGGGAGTTAATCTAAAAAGAGAAAACCTGAGACTCAGGAACTGTAAAACCCAATCAAGGAGGGCAAAGAGGGAAGTTTCAGGAAAAGAGTTGTCAGAGAGAGAATACTTGATCTAAACTTATGCAACTGGCAGAGGGGTTCCCTAACAAATTTCACTGGGGGGGATGAAAAAACTAAGGTGTTGGGAGGACTTGATGACTGAGCAAAGGTACAGAAGGTGCAAGATAAAATGAGGACTAAAATCTTCTTTGGAGAAAACAAACAAATACAAGAAAATGAGAGTCCGAATAGAAAGCAAGTTGTCCTAGTTTACTGATAAAATCAAAAATTTTTATGGAAAAGAATGAAATTGATTCCAAATAGAATGAGGCAAAAGCTGAAAGATATTAAAGATGTTGTAAGAAGGTGTGACTCTTTTCTCAACCAGAAAGTCAAACAGAATCTTAAGGAAAATTGAAAAGGTGTGCAAAGCACATTATAGCTGCAAAGCAAACAAAAACAATAACAAAAATCAATAAATGATGGTGTATAATAAAGAAAATTATAACATTGTAACAATACTTAGTGGGTAGAATTGAGAACATCAACTTGGAACTGTAGCAAGGGAAATATAACCCTATCATGCCTGACACCTGAGTGTCCAGGAAACAATATTTCCATATTAAGTTTTTATCTCTTTAACAAAAAACTACAGTGTGACCAACAGAAATGGGGAGAAGAGCTGAAGAGCTAAAAGAGCTAATGTCTTCGCCTTGCACAATGGAAGTTTTGGTATAGTTTCTTCATTTGGCCGAATTGGAAGTAGAAGTTCAAGTGTATATATGAATTAGAAAGGTAAACTAAGAGAAGTAAAGCATGGGGATATTTAAATATAAAATGAGGGTTGTAGAAATGAGGAGGCATATCATTGAGAGATAGTGAAGCAAACACTGAAATACTAAAGATAGAGCTGTTTAAAATGGTTCTCTCTAGGGAGGTGGCTGAGAGCAGGGAGGGTTGGGCAAAGAACTCTTCTTTCCGTTACAAGCTCTTTGTACTGTTTGATTTTTTTCATTTAGTTATATGCATATATTACTTTTATTTTAATTAAAATTCTTTCCACATAGAAATTTGCCACAGGAATTGAAACAGATTATCAAATCAATTTAAATGAACTTAAAGCAATAGATTATTTGCTGTGAAAATATTTTCATTTATTGAGAGTTGTTTCCCCAAGGGAAGTGAATATTATATCAAAGAAATCAACTACTTCATAAAGAATATTTTCCAATGGTGACAATATCCAAACTTTAATTATTTTTTGAAAAGGATACTTCTCTGGGTTAGCTGAATTGAAAGCATTCTGAGTACAGCTGAGAGATCTGAAAAAGGAAATAATTTTTCTAGATGTTTGGGTATGTGTGCACGAGTGTCAGAAGAAAATCTGTTGACCAAAAAGATTAGTCTGTTTTAGTGGGGCATAGTGACGCACGTCTGTAATCCCAGCTGTTTGGTAGGCAAAGAGGCAGGAGAGTTGCAAGTTTGAGGCCAGCCTGGGAAATTTAGCAAGACTGTCTTAAAAAAACAAAAACAAACTTCCAGATGCTCGTTGCTAAAGATAAGAGTGGAAAGAGCCATAACTTGCCCTCCAATTCTCTTCCAGCAGCTCCCGATCTCAGCACTGGCAAGCATCAGCCACAGGTCAGGATCAGCTCACATAACCTTCCCAGCGTCGTGGTCCCTGGCGTCCTCACTGTATCGTGCACAACTTCTGTCCCTGCAGTCTGTACGCTTATTCCACCTGGAAGTAGGCAGCGTACACACAGCAGGCTCTTCATGTGCAGCACCCTCCCCTTTGTTTCTAGCATAAATCCGGTCACCAGAGAGCAGCCCTCGTAATGGTTTTTGGGTGGGTAGATGAAGCTTCTGTTCTGCAAACATTTCACTCAATGTAATGGTTCATTTTTAACAACAGAATTATTAGAAAGGATTCATTTAAGGATACAAAGTGAGAAGAAAAGAGAAATGCTAAGTCATCAACTACTGGAGTTGCACAAACCCCATTTTCACACTACCCTTCCATTCCTTATTTCCCTCCTTCCATTATGTGCTCACCTCGCTCCTCTCTCACTTCCCACATAGCTTTTTACAAAGAGGATCCGAAGTGATCCACAACAAAACATACACAAGTGTGCATCAGAAATATCGTAAGGAGTAAGACAACTGGGCCCTAACCAGGAAACGTATTTATTGATTCTACAAATATTTATTAATCACCTATGTGCCAGGCAATGTGTTTGACATTAAGGACAAAAAGGAGACGTGACCTTGTTCACATAGAGACTACGCCGCAACGAAACAGAATTATTTCTCCAGCTGAACAATGAATTTGGTGCTGAGATTTCAAAATACAAAGAAAAAGAAACACATTGGAATAAGTTATTTTCATTCGTATGATGTTCCTGGAAAGACTATATTGCCTGCAGACACACACATCAAGAAGATTAAATGAGAGAACGCACATGGTATTGAGGGACAGGGGCCCACAGGTAGGGAAAAGGTAGGACGAAGGCCTGACTGAACTTTGCTAGAAGTTGGTGGAGAGACTAAGGGCAGCAGCCTCTACCTCGTGCAATCAGAAAGGTGCAGGCAAAGAAACTAAGATTGAGAAGGTCTCAAGCGGCATGATCAACATAAACCCCTTTACTTAATACTCAAATCTAAGTAACCTGTCTGTAGGCCCCCTACCCATAATCCTGGCCTCCACTGAACAACGGGAAAGTCGTATGACTGCTTATGACCGGAAGAAATCCAAGGTTAAGACGAAAGACAAGCCAGGAAGCATTCAGACTCCAGGAGCCTACGTGGGACAAGGATCTCAATGAAAAGAGCTACAGACAAGAAGAAATCCACAAGCAATTCACTTTCAAATTCTCCCTACTGGTTCGGAGTAGCTGTCTGTCATCTCTCCTTTCCCCCTTTTCCATTTTCAAAACTTCATTTTAAACTGTAGGGTTTTTTTGTTTTTTGTTTTGTTTTGTTTTGTTTTGTTTTGTTTTTACCGACGCCAGCTTTAGGATCACTGGGAGCTACATACCCCAGCAGAGCACGGCATGACACGGCAGAGCAGTGGCCTGCTGTCCAGCGTGGCATAGCGTGGCACGACGTGACAATATGAAGGAACAAATACATGTCAGGTATTGCATAAAGGGCTTTCAGTAACATTTCACCTGTAACTTTGGTGAGGATTCTCTATGTCCTGGGGGCACAATACCCGGGCGTAATATAAACCTACCAGAGCTTTGTTTTGTAACTCCCCATTCTACGGGAGAGGTAGAGACCTAATTTCAGTCAATTGGAGTCTCTCTGCTCCCTTTCCCAAGAGCTTAAAATAGAAATTAAGTTCATAGAGCAAATAACAGAAGATGTATTGCATTCCTAAGTTTGTAGACTGAGTCATCCTGATACACGTGAAGGCTCGTCTAGGATCGCTGAGATCCTTGTGCGGGGTGTGGCTACCTGCACTGTGGACTGATTACAGATTCGAGAATTAGAGCCAAGCCATGTAGCCAAAGGTCCTGCAGGAAAGGAGAACCGGACAGCAGAGATGACGTAGACTTTGGGAGCCCCCTGCTATAAACAAGACTACTAAGGGAGCATTAAACTGCCTGGTCAGCGGGTGAAAGAAGACTGTCAGTGTTAAACTGTTTAGAGTCTGGAAATGACATTAAATGCTTCAATTCCAAGGGGAGTGCCCAGAAAGTGAGCAAGGCCAGTACAGCAGAGTTGATTCTGTCTTGTCTTTGCTGGCTACTTCCAACCTTACTCCTCCTTCCCTCTGCCCCACCTCCTGTGAAAGCTGACGAAGTACAGGCATGCAGCTGGGTGTGGTGGTGCATGCCTGTAATTTCAGCAATCTGGGAGACTGAGGCAGGAGGATCACAAGTTCAAACCCAGCCTTGGTAATTTCGCAATTTGATAAGATATTTTCCCAAAATAGAAAATAAAAAAGGAGCTGGGGATATAGCTTGGTGTGAATGCCCTGACTTCAACCTCCAGGGAAGGAAGGAAGGAAGGAGGGAGGAGATGGGAGGGGAAAGGAAGGGATGGGAAGGAAAGGGAAGTAAAGACAAGAGATAAGAAGGGAAAGGAAGGAAGGGAAGGAGACAGGAGAAGAAGGGGAGGGGAGAAAGAGTTTTTCCTTGGTCCTGGTGAGAAGTTCAACACACACATGAAATCCCCGCTTCTGTCCTATCTCCCACCCACCGTAAAACCCTGAGCCAGCCTCTTGTCTACTCTCCCAGGGAGTCCCAAACTACTGTTGGGGCTGGAAGAAAGAACCAACAACAACAACAAAAAACTCAATCCAGTGGGAAAAAAGATCAGAAAAAAAGGGGAGGAGGAATAGTAAGAAAATATACTTAAAACAACATAAAGTGGCATAAGTATGTCAGAAATCAAAATTAATATGGAGGAATTAAATTTTCCCTTTTAATTGAAAGAGAGTTTAAAAACATAATCCTACTCTATGTTATTTGTAAAAATACAACTTGTAAAACACTACATGAAGAAGTAGAAAATAAAGGCTAAGAAAATGCAAACCAGAAAAATGCGGAGAAAGGAGAGGGATGTAGTGATATATTTAGACAAACTGGATCCAACGTAGAAGCATTAAATAGGAAAAAGAGGAATATTTCATATGGCATAAGTACACAAACCCCAAATTGGGATGACCTTGAGGACTTTATACCAAATGTTACAGCTACAAAATATGTACAGCAAATTATGGTAGAAGTTATAAAAGGGAAAGTGACAAATTCATAAAGGTTTATGGGACTTTTTCCTCACAAAATCCATCCATAGCATGAATGTGAGACGCAGTCTTATATAAAAGTTTGGAAAGAATAGAGATATTAAATGACAGGTGAATTTTTCCCAAAGTGGGAGTGTATAGGAAATGCTTGCCTTTTTGTAGAAATGTAGATGCTCCAGGGAGACTGATGCTAACTGGCTGAAATAAAACACGTTCCTGATTGGCTGGCTTTCAGAAGTCTCTTTACTAATGGGAAATTGTCTCAACCAACAAGGATATGCATACAGTCCTGCTGATTATTTCTGCTCTAGACAAAAACTAAACTGCTCTTTCCTATAAGAAGAGCAAGTTTATTCTAGGGATTCTGCCTTCAGGAGTCTATAGTACAGTAGTGGGGACAAGATGAATCCATAAATAACTGTCATATAAAATTAAGCAGTCATAGTTGTAGGCAAAGACTTTATGAACAAAGCCCCAATTGCCCAGGAAATATCACAAATAATCAACAACTGGGATCTCATCTTTTTAAAAAGCTTTTCCACAGCAAAAGAAACCACCAACAAAGCGAAGAGACAACCCACAGAGTGGGAAAAATTTTTTGCCAGCTATTCCTCTCACAAAGGACTAACATCTCCAAATATATAAAGAACTAAAAAAAATCAGACCCCCCCAAATTTAAAGACCTAATCCAAAAATAGGTAGCTGAAATGAATAGACACTTCTCAGATGAAGAAGTAGAAGTAGCAAATAAACATATGAAAAAATGTTCAATATTGCTGGTCATTCGAGAGATGCAAATTACAACAACCCTGAGATTCCACCTCACTCCACAAAGAATGGCTATTATCAACAAATCAGCCAATAACAAATGCTGGAGAGGCTGAGGAGAAAAAGGAACCCTTCTCCACTGTTGGTGGGAATGTAGACTGGTGCAACCGCTATGGAAATCAGTGTGGAGATTCCTCAGGGAACTAGAACTAGAGATTCCATTTGCCCCACCTATTCCCTTTCTTGGCATCTTCCCAAAAGAATGAAAAGCATCATACCGCAGCAATATATGCACACCCATGTTTATAGCAGCACAGTTTGTAATAGCTAAATCTTGGAAACAGCCCAAATACCCATCAATGGATGAATGGATATAGAAAATGTGGGGTTTTTTTATACAATGGAGTACTACTCTGCCATAAAGAATGATAATCTTGAGATATTTCTAGGTAAATGGATGCATTTTAAGACCATAGTCTTAAGCAAAATAAATTAGATACATATGTTTAAATACCACATTACTTCTCTGGTGTGAGAAATTGAAAGTGTAAATAAAGTCTAAAATGTATTATATTGGGAAAGGGAAGAAATTGTTCAAATGGGAAGGGGAACAAGGGAGGAGTAGGGGGAAAGGAACGGATGGACAAGAGAAGTAAGAAATAGAAGGAAAAAATGGAAACAAAGATTTTGTAAATAAGGAGGGAGGAGAGGTGGAGGGAGAAACAGGAAAAAAGCAGAAGATATATCATGTACAGGAACAAATCCCCTATGACGAATGTTATCACTACGTGTATCTAAAATGTATCATTAAAATAGTACTTTTGAAAAAAGAATGTAAAAAAGGATTAAGCACTATAACAAATTCTATACTTAATGCTGGAACCGAAGTTCAGGTGTCTGAGTTTGAATGGTAGCTTCGTGACTTGGGTAGGTCAGTTAACTCTTCCTGATTTAAGTTTCTGTAAATTGACTTCAAGATCTAGAAACTGAATAATAAGCCCTGCTTATTTCACAGTGATGGGTCGACATGTGATAAATTAATGTATGTAAAAATACTTGGCAAGTTGGTATCAATTAAAACTGAGACATTATCATTATGTTATAAGGGGAAACAACAGAACACTTTAGCGATTAAGGGCAAGAAAATCACTGCACACAGCAAATTGGAAGAGGGAAAGCGGTGAAGGCTTGCAGAGTGGCTTTGTGTCATAAAGGTTCCCACACACAGAGAACTCGGGGAAAAGGACCTTCATGGCAAAAGCGAGGTCACAGACGTGGGCAACAGAATCGACAAAGTTTGATTTGGTAGAAAGGTAGGAAAATACGTAAGAGGGAACAGGAAAGAAAGCTGGAAACACAACATATAACCTGATCTAGAAAACGACAGGTACAATTCTGAGCGGTTTGAACAAGATTTGTCTAGATTTGTCTCTTGGGAAGGCAAAGCTGGCCTGATTAATGATTGAAAAATAAGTTGGAGAGGAGGGGGAGACTGGTGTTGGGGAGGAAGAAGGGAGGCTATCACAATGTAAGGGAGACATTACTGAGACCTTAATGGAAGTGACATGGTAGGAATAGGGGGGAGAGCAACAGGAGAATGCTCCTAGGGTAGAATCAACAGGGCGGGCTGAGACCCAAGAGCGAGAGTCAGGATGACTCCATGACTTCAAGGATCGGTAACTACAGAGAAGAGATGGGAAGTCTGAGGAGGAGACAGTTTGGAGGAGAAGAAGGCAGATTCTGTTTGGACATGAAAAGCTTGGGAGACAAGCGGTGCTGCATGTACCTCTCAGGTCTAGAGCTTGGGAGTGAGATCTGCGGGGTGTGTGTGTGTGTGTTGTTTAGAATACATCCAATCTAATTTGTTGTCTTGACAGGTGAGTAACAGGAGCAAATGGTGTATGTGGAGAGAGTCATAGGCACCTCCATTTAGGGAGGGAAGAAAGAACTTGGAGTCATAAGAACTTATGGGAAGAACCGTAAGAATGCAAGGGAAAGTGTTCCATTGGGAAAACTTTAAAACAATGTAGTTTCAGGAAAGAGTAAGTAAGAGGTCTGTGATGTCAAAGGGTGCACCGAGGTGGAATAGCACAGTCTTGGAAATCAGTGGATTTGAAAAAGAGGCCATCTTTCCAGCAGTTTTTAGATCCTGTTGCCTGGCAGAGTAGGAAGACATGAAGGTGAGTACAGGATACTTTTAAAGGCATCAGACAGTGAATGGAGAATTGAAATGGGATGGAAGTGTCAGGGAAAAGCCTTTTAGAATGAAGTTGGTAGAGAAGAAAGCACTAGGGAAAAGGAAAGATCAAAGATGCTGGAAAAAGAGAATGCAAAAGTGAAAAGGGAAATTTCTAGAGGGAGTAAGAGCCACGTCAAGTTCTAAGAGAGGAAAGATACTTCTTTCCAGAATAGAGTGAAGACCACCATTGTCTTGATATACACAGAAAGGTTGAGTATGATGAAGGCAGTAGAGGAAGCTGGGAATGAATGCTCTTCATTTCCCCAGGAGAGAGAAGTTCATGCGGAAAGGGCAACTTGTAACTTCAAGGAGGAAAGGGCTTGAGTAGGCATGTAGTTAGAAGCTAATTAAGAGAGAGCTCAACTGGGTTATCGGCCTCCAAATGAGGCTAAAATCGAATTAGTATTTTATTATATCCAAGTCATTCGATAAGTCTACAGTACTTGTACAAAACAGTAGAAGTATTGGTAGTAGACGACAGTATACAGATTGCATTGTTTTTACACTAAACTCAGCATCCTGGAACTAGGCTAGGTGGCCCAGGCCAGTGTCAAAGGAAAGGAGGCCTCAGGGGTGGGCTGGAGTCTGTCGGCTGAGTCTTAACCATAAAGTCAAGCAGGGTGGGGATTAAGGGTGAAACCAAGGAAGGCAGAGGGGCTGGTAGAGCGGAGAGGGATTCAAGGGCCAGGAACTTCTTGTAGACAAGGCGGAGGAACCAGACTGTGGCGATCAAGGGAAGGCTCTGAGCTCAGAGTCCTGGGACTGGAATACAGCTACACAAATCAAGGGCATCTGTTTGTAATGTTCTGAGAGCCGGACACTGGAGACGGAGCTCTCCATGGGCTAGATGGTGAAACAGCCACGCAGTGTACAGAGGAAAGGTTCTCGTGAGAAGAAAAGATGTCAGCAACCACGAAGCAGGCACAGGACAAGAGATCAGGACAAGAAGCCAGGGCTGAGATCGCCTAAGAAGATAGGAGATCACCTACAAGGTCAGCAGCGATAAAGAGCAGACACGGTGAGCAACGGTGAGCAGCATGAACTCCCGCCTGGGCAGGGTCTCACTAGCTCCTCGGCGGGGATCCTTTGGGACAGACTTTGTTCTGTTCAGAAGACAATGAGGAAAATGAGGATGAGGGATGCAATAAAACAGTGGCTTCCAGGCTTCCCCAAGATGAGATGTTTCACGGCCTTCCCTCATGTTGGCTTCCTGCCGCAGGAGGTCACTTCATTGAGCTTCACTTGGTTTTAGGCCCACTTGGAAGCTTTTTCTGCCTTTGCCCAAAAGACAATGTCTGGTGGGAAGCCGCACATTGTACATAATCAGTCATTCCTACTGACACATGAATGGATTTTTGATAGGATAAAATGGACACAGGGCAAGAGAAGACTGGTGTGAATCAAAGGATGGAGGGTAGAATGCTGCTCCCGAAGGAAAGGGAGTAGAAGTGGGAGGCGGGAGGAGCTGAGGCTTCTCCTGCTGGCCCCTCAAGAGTGGTTTTGCAGACCTGGGGAGGAGCAGTTCCCATAAAGAGGTTCGTGCAAGGCTGGTTGACCTCTGACTTGCATTTGGAGAACTTGATATCTTGACTTCTAAGTCAGCCTTTTAATAGTTATGATACTGGCGTGGACTGCCACCAGTTTGCATGGCCATAGAGAACTCACATCTTCCATCATGCCTTTAACAGTGCTGTCCAATAGGAAATGGAATGCGAGCCAAGAGTGTGAGCCAAAGATGCCAATTTAAATTTTCCAGTAGATACATTTTAAAAAATCAAACGAAATAGGAAAGATTAACTTTAATGATATATATTATCTAACCCAATAAAACCAAGACATCATTTCAACATGTGATCAGTTTTTCCAAATTATTGAGGTATTTCTTTTATTTTTGTTCTACATCTTCAAAATCCTGTATGCACTTTGAATTTATAGGACAACTCAATTTGGCCCAGGCACCTTTGGCCGAGGGCCACCATGTTGGACAATGCAAGAATGTAGCTGAGGGGAGGGGAAGGGGGGAAGGGGGGGAAAAAAAGTGCAGTATGGACGATATGTGCCTGGGGAAATTAGGAAAGGGCAGAATTAAGACAGCTGAAGTTATCAGGTTGAGGAGTGCTCATTGGACTTAGGATGAAGAGTGCTTATTGGATGTAGGCGGCAAGGAAGGGAAGTGCGAACAGGCCATTCCAAAGCAAAAAGGCCTTTGGGACGTGGAGAAAAGGAGGGGTAGAAAACTGAGCCACCCACGAGCAAAGGGAACAGAGAGTCAAGAGCACATCTAATTCTGACTTGCTAAACACGGTACAATTATTCTTCCCCATCTCTGTAGCCTCTTTGGGTGTGGCTGCCTTGTTCGAGTCCCCAGGTCCCCCTGTTGAGTACAAGCAGGTAAGATGTTGATTATGTATACCGGCTTTGCATGTCCAGATTTGTTTGTCCATAACAGCTTTTGATCCTGGATCCAGCAATATTTTATGAGGGACTCATACAGGGGAGAAAAAAAAAAAGAAGGAAAAAAAGAAAGAAAGAAAATGTCCTCACAAAACAAAAACAGCATTTTCAGAATCCACTCTGCTGTTTTCAGACTGTTTCCATCAACCCTCTTATTCATTTTGATTTATTTCCACCCATAAGCAGACTAACGCTTCTCTATGCTTTTATTGTTCTTCAAGAATGGGCCTTCTATTGGAGGAAATAATGTCTCCACGACCACCACTTCACTCAGTGCAGATCTTCATTAATCTGCAGCCACAGAACAGGCTTTTAGCGCAAGCACTTGTGATGGGAATTGAACTTGCTATTGCATTATGGTTTGGGGCGTCTCACAATAGACTGTGTCCTTTTCTGTGACTGGGCACAATCAGAGAGGCCCAATTAAATAATTTGGTGCAATAACGGAGAACAAAAGAGTATGAGGGCTGAAAGTGAGGGCTTCAGCATTTATATTCTCCCTTTTCTGTGTCATGTTAATTAATTTGCCTCAAAACGAAAAGAAAGAGCTCAAGGTGGAGCGGCAGAGCGCATCTACATGTAGACACTTTACACGCAGGTTCCACACCAAAGGGACTCGCCAGGAAAAGGCAGCATATTAGTACCCCGGAGCTGCTATAACAAAGTGCCCCAAACTGGGTAGTTTAAGGCAACGCACATGTATTCTTGTGCAGCTCTGGATGCTACATGTTCAAATCAGGGTGTCAACCAGGTCCTGCTCCCTCTGAGACTCCAGGGAGGATCCTTTCTTGTCTCTTTGTAGCTTGTGATGCTGCCTGCCAACATTTGGCAGCCCTCAGTCTCTGCCTTGGTCCTCACCTGGCCTTCTCCTGAGCGTCTCCATCTCCCTCTGGCATTTTCCTCGTCTGATAAGGACACGAGTCTTGTTGGAGTAAGGCTCGCCCTAATGGCTGCCTCTTATCTTGATTCGATCCACAAAAACTCCATTTCCAAGCAAGGAATGTACTGGTGAATGGGACTTGACCTATTTTAGGGGGAAGTTTAGCCAATAACGGACAGTCTATGCATTTCCACACACAGAACAAAGTTGCTGCTCGTGCTAATTCTAAATGATTTCTCACTTCGTCCGGGCGACATTTGCAATCCCTGTTGCCCACCCCGTTGAAGAGACATTGCTGGCAGTAGCGTCTTGCTGTGAATAATGTGACTTTCCTATAAACTGGGTGTGTTAGTTCAGATTTTTGTCACTGTCACCGAGTACTCAACAGGAACAGCTTAATGGAGGAAAGGATTTATTTTGGTTTACAGTTTCAGACGTTTCAGTCTATGGTTGCCTGAGCCCAAGGGAGAGACGTGGTGGAGGAAAGTTGCTCACCTCACGGAGTGAGAAGCAGGAAGCTGGGAAGAGCCAGTGATGAGAGAACCAGGGGCCAGCTGTGGTCCCCAAGGTCAGGTGCCCATGACCCACTCAGACACACTGAGAAGCGCGCTTCGCTGATCTCCCAGGCGTCTTCCGAGCCAATCAATTTGACAGTCCAGATCAACTATCACGTTAGGGACGGGAAAATTAACAGAGCAGTCTAAGAGACTAGAACCTGACCAGACCATGAACACAGGGAGAACCTTGACCCCTAGCTCTGACTTCGCCTCCAGCTTGTGTTAGTGTATCAGAACGGACATCACTCCTGCAAGGTGCTTGTGGGCCAGGAGAATTGCTGTGGACACTCACTCCTCATCCTCAACTCTGACCCATGGCTTGTCCAGCGTTTCTGTGAAACACAGTAAAATGTACACCTGAAAGAGGATGACACTGCCCGGCATGGTGGGTGCATGCCTCTGTAATCCCAGCTATTCAGAAGGCTGAGGCAGGAGGGTGGCAGGTTGGAGGCCATCCTGGTCAACTTATCAAAACTCTGTCTCCAAATAAAGAATAAAAATGTCTGGGGCTGTAGCTCAGTGGTGCAAGGGCCCAGGCTCAATGCCCAGTAGCGCGAATTAAGAAAAGAAAAAATAAAAGAGGACAGCACTACATGGAGGCAGACATAGAGTTCGGTATATAAAGTAGTTACATCTGTCAGCCTGCACCAAGAATATATCAGACAAACTTCCCTCCTACCTGTGACCTAGGTAAGTCCTATCTCTTTGTAAGTCTGTCTCAGGAGTGTGTATTTCTAAAACTTGGCTAAATTAATGGCCATTATATATGTGGACAGAACAGCAGGGATGATAATTTATATCGGAGCTAAGTGAATACACTCACTAGCTAGCCTGGCAGTAAAGGGAGCCAAATGTTCTCTGTCGGGTTGAGTAGTGGCTGAGAGTCTTGGCTACGAGTGGGCTCACATTGCAGAGGATCAGTTCACTGGCTGCCTTGAGGCCGTAACACCTCCGTGCTCCCTGCACAGGCAGACTTGACCTGAACGGTGCTCCTCGATATCTTTACATCAGGGGACACCCCAAACTGATAGTGCTTGGGCAGTGCTTGGCAGGTAAACAGATGAGCCACTCAAGTTCCACCTGGCTGGACCAAAGGAGGATCGCAAGGTACTTTGTCCATCCCATAGCTCATTACAATCACATTAGTGCTCGTACAAACAAATAAACAAATGATAGAAAAATACAGATGCTGTCATCCAGCACTTGGGATTTGGCCCTGGCACACGGATATTTGCACTCTGAGAGGCTGAGGCAGGAGGATTGCAAGTTCAAGCCCGGCCTGGGTAACTTAGCAACTTAGACGCTGTCTCAAAATAAGAAAAGAAAAGACAGTATGTGTCTTAGTGAGAAGGTTAAATGCTCAGTACGACCAAAAAAAAAAAAAAAAGTGCCTGGAGGAATAAAGTTTGAGGTGAGCCATTATTTTGTAGAATCAAACTATTCAGAT
This sequence comes from Hystrix cristata, assembly GCA_004026905.1. Lineage (NCBI taxonomy): Eukaryota > Metazoa > Chordata > Mammalia > Rodentia > Hystricidae > Hystrix > Hystrix cristata. Next base: position 51,040 of record PVJO010010631.1, read on the forward strand.
TCAACTAATGTAAATGGAACCCTCATCCCACAGTTTATTTTAATCTCTTTAGTACCGTCATTAGCAATTTTTACGGTAGTAAGATATACATTGGATTTACAATTTTCGCCACTTTTCAGTGTATGATTCAGTGGCATTAAGCACATTCACAGTGCTGTGTGACTGTCACAGCTGTCCATTCCCAGAACACCGTCGCCATCCCCATTGAAACTCTGTGCTAAGTAGTTACTCCCGAGTCCCCCTTCCCCTCACCCAGGGAAGTCACCGTGCCACTCCGTCTCCTTGTCTTATGCCGTTCAGGCTGCTGTGACGCATCCCCTGGACGCTGGCTTAAATGGCAAGCACTTGCTTCGCACAGCTCTGGAGGCTGGATGTCCAAGGTCAGGCTGCTGCAGAGGGCCCTTGTAGGGCTTCAGGTGCCAAGTTCTTACAGTGCCCTCACAGGGCAAAATGAGAGCAAGAGCTCCCGGGATCCCTTTGCTCAGGGCACTCGCCTCACTGGGGAGGGCTGCACGCTAACGACATAATCGCCTTGCAGGGGAGCCTCAACTCCTAATGCCCTTATATTGGAAGTTAAAGCTTCCTGCGACTCGGGGGTGGGACACAAACATTTGGTCCATAACACTCATAGAAGAGGGATCACACGACATTTGCCCTTTTATATCTGGTTTAGTTTGCTTACCAAAATGCTATCATTTCATCATGTGTGTGAAGGTCATTGTTTTTTAAGGCAGAATATCTTGCATGTACATACCACATTTTGTCTTTCTATTCATCTGCTCTTGAACATTCGGGTTGTTTCTACTCTGCACTATTGTGAATAATGCTGCTATGAAGATGGGTGTTTGAGTGTCTGTCTGATTTCTTGCTTCCAGTTCTTTTGAGTATAAATTTGTGGTGGACTTTTTATCGTGGTCGACTCGGGCAGGAACGCCCAGCTGGACTGAGTTGCTGTGGTCTGGTAGAGGATCCACCTGAAGATTATCGCCAACACACCATAAAGGAGAACCAGAGCAGCTGTTTCCCGGAAGCTCTCGTGGGGCTGTTTCTCCCAAAAGGAAACTGGCTGTTCTCTTCACAGAAGGAGCTCGGGGCCTTGCTGTCATTGAGGATGGCTGCTGTTGGCTTCAGGGGAGCCCTGGTCTTCATTTCTGCCGTGAGCATCGTGTCCTGGTTCCAGTGCAGATTTCTTCAGCCTTTTAGTGCAGACATGGATGTACACGGGACAGTGCTGTGGGCTCTCGGCTCTTGATTGGATCTTTCGGGTCTCCAGTGCACACACAGATGTTCTACACTCTTCCTGTATTTGGCTTATGAGTGTGTGAATGTTGTAACTTGTATTTTTCCTGTGTTAAAGCTGTTGTCTTGCAAACCATTGACTCTAGAAAGGTAACTAATACAACACTTAAGAATAAAATTACTGGATCGTATTGTAATTCTATATTTGATTCTTTGAGGAATTTTCAACCTATTTTCCATGGTGGCTGCACCATTTTGCATTCCCATTCGAAATGCACGAAGGTTTCAATTCTCCTATACCCTTACCAATGCTTGTGTGTGTGTATATGTATATATATATGATATGTATAATATCCTAAGGAGTGCAAAGAGGTAGCTCATTGTGATTGTGGCTTGTGTCTATTTAGTTTTACGGCTCACAATAACCCTGTGTGGTGAGTATTTTTGCCTGTAGCTTTAGAGAAAAGGACACAGAGTTGAGGAACCTGTCTGAGATGGTAGAGACAGTGGTGTGTCGGGACTAGGATGTGAAGGTGTAATGCCTCTCGGTACACACGAAGTGTCTTTTTAAAACAGTTCTGTACGTCACCTTTCTAAAACGAAAAAAAATTTGTGAAGTACACAATACCCTTTCATGCTTCTTTCTAAGCTCAGATGAACCTCATTTGCTTACATTGGGTTCAGCTAGTTTAGCACTAGACGTAGGTCTTCACTTTCTACAACCTTCCTCAAAATGTGGTCATATCATGCCCCCATCAGAGTTTACAATTTTTTTTCCCACATGTCATCAAAAATTTTAATAATATTACCAAGGATTGCTGAGACAGCCCCTAAAAGCAAGAACTCACACTGCCCTCATGACGGGTTCCTGGGGATAAGTCTCTGGGGTCCCTCTCTAATGTGGACTCCCCTTTCTCCTGGGACTCTTACTTGACTCTCCCAGCCCCTTAGAAAGTAGGAAACAGGCGCCCTACTGGGCAGGCAGAGGAGCGGTTAGAAAGGGTGGAGGGCGGGGTCACAAAGGTTCTCTGTGTTCTCAATGTCAGGTAATAAAATAGATGTACACTTTGGATTTGCCCATTTTGGAAAATATATAAACAAAATGAAAGTTATTTTGAAATTCACTAGTAAAAGAAAATTCAATAATGAAGATGACTGCTGTGGAAACTCCTACCTTGGTCTGTGTGGTGGTGGAAGAGAGGTTTCTCCTGCTCCCGAATTTCACTGGTGTTTGAGTGGAAAGAGAAATTTTCCCTCTCCTCAACTGGTTGTCAAATGCTCTGGTGGACTGAAAGTTGTGGGCTTGAGAATTCTGTGCTGTCTGATGTGGAGTGAAGTCAGAGAGCTTCACAAATCCAGGATTGTATTAATCTTTGATCATGAGTTTCCTGGGGTAGAAAAAGACAGCTCTGTGCTCAAGTCTGGAAGGCCAGTAGAAGCTGTGGGTAGAGGCTGGTAGAGATTGGCTGGATGGGCACCAGGATGGGTTAGAGTTGTCTGCTTCCTAGGAGAGGCCATATCTTCTTCCCACCTCATTTTAAAAGCTAAGTTAAGTGGAATAACTAAATCTTCTCCCAGTTAGGGAGATTCTTCTATGCTACCAACTCTCCGAGGGTACCAAGGGGATTCGCTGTCCTTGAATTTTAAGGAGAAATTCTTATGCCATATATCTTTGTGATCCTGGTCATTTTGCATAAAGGATGGTTTGGATGGATTCTAGGAATGAGCCCCTCCTAGCCCTCACTTCTTGGTATTTCCGAACATGCTCAAAAGCCTAATCATGACTTCGTTCAGCTGAAGAAGACCCCTGGGACCACACTTTCCAGATTGTGCCTCTGTAATATTTTGGAGAGTCGGTGATGAAGGTGATCCAAAGACTACTGCTGGGTCCCACTGCCTAACTCAATTCATCTGACTCAGTTTCTGCTATTTGATGCCACAGATAGGTATCTTCACCTACCCCTAAGTTTGAGGATGAAACAAACCTTCATCGATTCCTGCCCATTCTGGTGGGTCTTTGAGTCATAATCAAAATAAATGAGGCATGCTGTTGTGCCACACCGAAGCTCTGAGTCCCTCATGAGAGGAGGGAGACAGATGAACAAGGAAAAGATAGCTCGCTCAGGTCTTCTTCAAGGCCTGGACAAGTTGGTGGGGTGGGGATGGGCAGAGAAGAGAGAGGAAGTGGGAGAAGTGAAGGCACAGTCTGTATTTCCCCATATTCTCAATTAATTCAGCCTAAAAGTATCACTCTTATTCAGCAGCAGTTAAAATAGGCTGTGATGAGAGCATGACAATTTCCAGCTAAACTAGAAGATAATTAGAAATGCCCCGTAGCAGGCAAGTCGGTGCTTCAATTTATTTGCTGTTTATTACCAAGTCCCTGCCCCTTGGGTGTAATGACTGTAAAACCGCGCCGGCAGCTTCCTCGGGTTTGATTTAGTGCCGTAAATGGTGCTCAGAGAGTAGATTAAGCTGGAATGTGATCAAACCTTATTTGCAATCCGATTATACAAACTGCTCCTTGCACTGACCAGATTGAAGTAATTTCCCTATAGAAACGTTACACTCACTTTGGTGTAAAAATGATTAACATTTCCTGACTGTAGGTCAGCCTTTTACTCCCACTGTAATCCTTTATCAGGCAATATGCCCATCTTTCGCTTAGGTTTGTCCCGTTCATGTCCTGTGTGGGTGTTAACCAAGGCATGGCATCCCAACCCAATTTAAAAAATTATAAGTAACCTTGCAGGCTCTTGGTGATAAATGATGACAATAAATAAACACTCTGGAAGAAGAGGATTAATAGCCTATTTTCTTAGGGTTTGATTGTTCGACATTATTGACTTGCTTAATGATCTAATGGAGAACTCTCATGGACTGCTAAGACATTTCCCTATCTGCTTGGAAAGGGCTGTGGCAGTACTTATTTAGAAACAAGCATCTTTAACCTCATATGGGTTGATTTATGGGGACCAGTATCAATCACCGTGCCACACTTCAGGAAGTATTTAAACACCAACAGCTACTACTAATCCTTCCTCTTTTAAATAATTGCCCACGTAGGGTGTCTGGGTCCCCAGCACCCCCCCAACCCTTTACCATATCAGGATTCTGGCTGTGAAAACATTTTTCATACAATTAGCCTCTGGTAATGAAACACAACCGACTCCATGCTAAACATGGAAAGCAAACCCTTGACTCCTCACATATTTTTGTGACAATCAAAGAAAATATTTGAGTCTGAAATTCATTAATATTTGAGTCGGACTCCAATACCCGCAATAACATGTTTTGTTGTACAACATACTTAAGCTGATTTTCTTCAGACATTTTTGGGCTTAACCCTTTAAAAACAACACACATTCTTTAAACGTTCCCAGGCTGCAGCTAGACAATTGAGAAATGCAGCCCAGCAGAGTCTCATTGTTTTGGTGAGTATTCCTGTGTGATTTAAAGACATGGAATGCATAAAACCAAAGAGTCACGTGTAGATGAATTCTTCATATGGCATTTTTTGGTGAGATGTAAGTGGTACAACAATTATATGCAGAATCTGTGCAGACTGGAGGAGGAGGCTACTTTTCTAATTTTCTCTGTACCAGAAAAGACTATGTATTTCTCAAGGTCAGAAAGCTTCAGGGTAACAAAACCAATGTCATTTTTAGCCTCGTTGCTGATTTTCTTTGGAATTTACAGCCTGCAGAATGTGTAGGAAATGACCTCAGACACTTGGACCCGAACTTCAGAAGCAGGATTGTACAATCTTTTCATTCTGGGAATCAGGGAACATTTTGCAGGCAAAAAGTATGGCCCCGTGAGACTGAATGGACACTTACCAAAGGATAAGAGCATATACAAAATGGCCAGCTTATATGATCCGTTAAATATCAACTTACTATAAACTGATAGTAAGATATACGTCTTATTTGTTTTACCATCTTGTACAGCAATGGTCTATTTCCACAGAAATTAAGGGTACTAAAAGCCATAAAATGTGTTCTTCTTCTTCTTCTTTTTTTAATTACAAAAGCAGTGCACTTCTGGAAAGCCTGAGAAAACTACAGTGAAATTAAAGTTACAGAACATTTTAAGACTCCACTAGGAACATAAATTCTGCCTGCAAATTTTAGAAACAATAACAAAAGACAAATGACCTTAACCTCAAACCAATCTCAAAGCTGTCACCTCGGGCCATTTACTGTTGGTTTCTGAGAGCGCTTGGGGAAGACAACGGGACACACCTGAGCGGCTACAACCACAGACCCCTGCCACGGTCACACCTGCGTGTCCCAGCCTCAGCCCCCGCAGGTGAACAAAGAGGCCGGTGTCTCCTCGAACAGTCATTACTGGAGACCAGGACTGTAATCCCAGGTAGCCATGTAAACCTAATCCTATGGCAAGAAACAGTAGAGCCCCGAGGTGGGGGGGCTCTAGGCGACGTCTGCGCCTGGCCACAAAAGACCTAGTCTTTCCGGGAGGGACAGGGAAGACCAGCCCGCCCCGTGAGGCAGGACTGCAGGCGGCAACTGAAGCTCACCTCCCCTTTGGTCTGGGCGGAGCTGCCTGCAGGAACCCAGCGAGCTTTGTTGACAGGGAGCCTGGGAGGAAGGCGAGCTCTTGCACAAACGCAGGAGATTGAGAGCCAGCAAGCAGAGCTCACACTCGCACTGCCAGCCGGCGTTTCTCTCTTTTTCTTGCCTGCTATCGCCAGGAGTCTTCTCAACAGCCTTTTTCTGAATGGCCAAGTTTTCTTTTGTTTGCGACACTCTTAGTACCTGCAACTTTTGCTAATGTGAAAATTTCAGAGTAAAGAGAAAACTAGTTTGTAAGAGCAGAAAATGATGCATACCAAGATAATCCAGAGAACAGGACTGTTCACAGCTGATTTCAGAGGCATGCTGGATAGATGGTATTTTTTTTGTATGCTTATTCTTAAATTATCCCACCTTCAGGGAAAAACATGAGGTCGGGACAAGATGTGAAATTTATCTCTCGTGTGACAGCTCTGAAACTCTCTTACGAGCAATGCTTTGTTGGCACAAATAAAATATATTCACATTAAATATGAAGGGCAGGGTCTGTTTCCACTTGTGCCCTGGGTCCCTGAGGTCTTCCTGTTTCATGTCACGCATTTTTACACAGTGTGCTGACTGGCTAATTCTGTAGTGCCGCGTGTAAAATAAGTAGCATATGTATTATTCCCAACCTATAAACTCTACATTCACATATCATAAAAATCACGGATTTGGGGAAATCTACATGTTAATAGAGTTTAGTTTTCTGATTTTTCATGCTGTCATCTAAGAAAATGGATCAGAGGCCACAATCCATCGAAATGACTTACATGTCAGTCTTGAGAGGTGGCTCTTTATAATTAAACCTTTAAAAATGACTAAACAGAAAGATGAGTTACACATCCTTTTTTATATTTTGAAAATACACGAAATTGTGATCCTTGCTACATATGTTGCAAAATTAGAATTAGAACCTATTGTCAAAGATCACTCTGTTATCTATCTTTTGTTTTGTTCCTAATTTATACTTCGGGTTTCTAAACTTGTGTGTCTGATTTATTTCACTTAACAGTATGGTCTCAAGGTCCGTGCATTTTATTACAAATGCCTCAAGTTTATCATTCTTTATGGCAGAGTAGTACTCCAAGCAGGAAGGGGAACAAGAGATGGAGGAAGGGAGGGGGAAGAAGGGAAAAGAGATTTTAAAAAGAGAAAATTGAAGAAAAAATGGAAATACAATGTTTACAAATAGGAAGGGGAACAAGAGTTGGAGGAAGCAGGGAGGGGAGGGAGGGGAAGAATTACGATGTGTTATGCACAAGCACAGACCCCACCTAAATGTCATCATTCCGTGCTGCAAACGTGTGCTGGCAAAAAAAAAAAAAAAAATGAAAAGAAGAACCTATTGTCTTTGCCCTCCAGCTGTACTCTGATATAATTATCGGAATGATATTTAAGTGATTGCTCTCACATTTCAAAACACAACCCTGGTCTGCCTTGGACTCGGCAATGAACACTGAGCTTGAACTTTCACAAGTCTGCCACGAACTCTGAGGACACGGAATTCACACCCAGCACAGCCTCAGCCCAGGTACCAGACGATGCTGGCTTCTCCGTGCTTGCTGCTGGCACCAGAACACGTCGGAATTTTTTGAAGTGGTTTTCAATTACACAAAAAGTTTAGCTTTTATTCTTAGTAGCTTGAGAATGCATGGTGCCGATTTATCACTGAATAAAGTAGGGAGCTTCGCTGCAAATCACAGCAGGAAGAGTTCTCTCCTCTCCCTCTTTTCCTCTTCCTCCTCTTCCCCGCTCTCTCCCTGGTGTGAAGGAAGGTACTGTACTGCAATGATGGCCATTCACACCAACATTATGGGCATTTTCTTTTTTTCTTAAAAGCCACAAGCTGAGTGCAGTGGCTCACACCAAAGGACTGAGGAGGCTGAGCAGGAGGGCTGGAAGTTCAAGGCCAGCCTGACCCTATCTCAAAATAAAAAATAAAATGGGCTGAGGATGTAGCTCAATATGCAGAGCTGTCCTAGACTTGATTCCTAAGTGACACAAAAAACAAAAAAAGAAACAGAGAAAACAGAAGCTGTGTTACACAGAATGTCGCATAGCATGCCATTAAACACAGATGACAGAGAGCCACTAGAATTAGGCTCGCAAACCCCTTCTCTCACGTCAACAGGGTGTGTAGTTTGAATTTGTACTTTTGCACACAGCTTTTCCTTTTTGGTTTCTTGAATGCTCTGTGCACCTTTAACACACTTGTGGATGTCTGTGTGTGTTTAGCTCGAATTCTGTGGCTCTTCCTGGCATTCCTACAGTAGTCATATCTTAATCCTGCTGAAGACCCTTTGTGAATTCGTTCACTAAGAGATCTCTGAGTGACTACATTGCTGAATCGCCCTGTTGTCTGAAAATCCCGTGTTCCTTTGCGGCGGTGATGCCTGTTGAAATGACACAAGCATAGGTTTCGGCTTGTTTGGGGGTCTTTGACATTATTTTGACAGTGGGGAAACTGAGGTAATAAAAGCCGCACCAGGAACCAAGTCCAAACATCATCCTGGTATGTTCTGTTTGTTGGATGTGCCCTCTGTAGTAACCAGGAAATTTCAGGATTTCCTGATGTTGTGACTTCTGGGCTTGGTGGGCAAGCTGTCACAGTTCCAATATTTGAAGTGAGGTGTGAGTGGCATTTGATGATGTGGCACACACAATGTTCCACTTAAAATGTGGGGGACAAATTCCTCATGAGCACAGTGCCATCGATTTGAGATTCCGCCTTGCATACAGCCTGGCGAGGATATTTGTCGGGCAGAGGTACAATGATAGCACATTCTAAGCCTTGTATTTTAAATTAGATTGGCGCAATTTGTTGCTAATAGGAGTGAAAGTTCTGGCCTCCTTCTGCCGCAACCTGTGCTGGGGACAGCCTGGCCTGCCCAGTGAGTAGTGCTTCTGTGTCTCCTGCAGGGTCTTCTCTCTGGGGGGCGGTGACAAAGGGACATTGCTGAAGCTGAGGTGCAGGTGGGGCAGTGCATCTCCCGCTGGGACAGCCCTGGGCCCCGGCCAAGCCTGCGAGAGGTGCCGTGGACAGCCCTCCCGGAGCTCTGCAGCTGCACACGCGGGCACAGTCCAGGGCTTGTGCTGCACGGTAACAGCCAGGAAAGCCAGCCAGCTGCTGCCCGGCAACCAGAGCTGCAGAAGGCCCGACAGCAGCCGGCTGCACCAGCATTTCCTCAAAGTGCCGACATAACTCTTTCCTGCCAGCAGCCTCCTGGGCCCCACGGCAGCCCCCTCTTCCCGAGATGAGATGGCCGAGCTAAGAGGATGCACACACCTCTGCTCCCAGGCTAGCGTCGCACCCAACCTCAATCCCTCAGAGCTGTCCAAATGCTGCATATGGAAAACAAAGTCACTATGTGCATTTGGTCCTACTTGGCTTGTTTTCAGATGGTCAAAAACATTGAAAAGGATTCTTTAGGCTCATCTGAACTAGCACTGTTACTTTTAAGTGGGGGAAACTAGACATGAGTAACTGACTAGGGTAGAAGTCACAACATTGGTTTGGGGCAGAAGCAAGTCTGATACCCATATCTCCTTATTTGCTTATTGTTCACTGGTTTTGCTGAAGCTTGGGACATTGATCCAAAGCATATTTCTCCAAGTGCTGAGTGTCTAGAGAACCACATCTTCTATCTCTTTATCCCTAGCACGTAGCTCAAGGCTAGTTACACTTTATTGTTTCTTCAGAAATGATTGTTGAACCTCCGCTGAGTGCTGGATATGGTGCCATGTGCAGACATTTTAAAAGTAAATAAGGCAGACGCAGTGCCAAACTCGTTGTGCCCAAACTCTGCAATAACTCATTATTAAGTGTCATTTTAATTCTTTTTGCTGTTTGGAGACAAGATCTTGCTATATGGCCCAGACTGGCTCGAACTTCTGGGTTCTATCGCTCCTCCTACCTCAGCCTCCCAGGTAGCTGAGAGCATAGACATGTATCACTGGCTGATAAGCTATTTGTCAATGAACGAATACAATTTAAAAGAGGAGAGGTTTATTTTAGCTTGTGGTTTCAGTTCATGGTTAGCTGGCTCCAAGGCAGACACAGTATGGTGGAAAGGCATGGTGGAGGAAAAGGTGTTCAATCCATGGCAGCCAGGAAACAGAGAGAAGGGAGACAAAAATATACCCCTCCCAGCCACATCCCCACTGCACACATCCAACCAGGCCCCCACTCCTCAGAGAACATTCAGCTACTAATTCATCAATGTATGATCCAGTCACCTTCCACACACATGAGAATCTGGAGGGACATTTTAGATCTAAATCATAACAGACCCTGTCTCAAAATAATAAAAGAAGGGCTAGGATCTAGTTCAATGGGAAGGCCCTGGATTCAATCCCCAGTACCACAAAACAACAACAACAAGCCTTCAAGTGAAAAACATTTAAATTCACTAAGTAAAGCTTGTATTTGGTTCATTTTAGAAACTGAAATTGATGAGCCACTAAGCTAAATGTCATGAAAGGTTGTTATTACTGGTTTCAAATGCATATTGGTGAAATACATTGCCCGTAATAACGACATCATTTGCTGTCTAATACAGCATTTGTTCTGTTGTGGGGTTGGTTGGAAGGGAGGCAGTGGTAACTAAGAAGCTTGCTGATGGCTGAGTAAAGGCAACCTGGGATTAAGAATAAAAATAATTAATGCAAGTGGGCTAGGGAACTGGATGTTCTTCCTTGCATTTTTAATAGTTCTGAATTAGTTCAGTAGTTCTTTCTGTTGATGGCTGTGTCCTGGGCAAATGAGGTCCCTAAATGGGTTGCTAGGGACAGGTCCAAAGTCCCTTGGTCTTTTACTGAGCAGTCTGTCTCCCTTCCCCACCAAGAGCATGAAGTGGGCTGGCAGCAGACCAGTTTGACTGGCTATGGATAAAAATGGGCAGCAGGTTGTGGGCCACATTCACCTGTTCACGTGTCACTGTAAAGGTGCATGCAGGCTTTACCTACATCACTACACAGTGAGACGTGTAGTATCTCTCAGGTGGCAGAGGGAAAACGAGAGAGGGAAAGCAGGACCTTCCCAGAAAATCCCATAAACTCTCCAGGGACAGAGCCCTTCCTGCTGCGCTTGGTGCTTGAGCAGATTCCGAAGGCTTCCGGGTATATCATTTACACTAAATGTGGAGGTCACCAATCTACGCTTTCTTTGCACAGTCTGTTTCAGGGTTATTTCCTACTAACTTGATGGGCTTAAAATGGACACCTAGAATAAACTCTGAAAAAACTATCAGGAAGTTTGTGCTATGAAGCTTTCTTGCTGGTGTTCCAGGCGCTTGGTAGACCGCCAGGGTCTTCCCAACCACAGCAAGGCATGCAGCCTTCCTTTGCTGCCTCACAGTGGGCTCAGCTGCGGCAACAGCTGTGTGAATGGTAAGGTGGAAATAACAAGATGCTGCTGACACAGCGTGCCGCCCCCTCCTCTGGCCTGCACCTTGAGAAGACTCTCTGGAGCCCGCACACCCACAGGGAGAAATTACCCCCACGGACCGTGCGGTCTTCTCAGGCTTCAGAGTACTCCCCAAAGGTAACCGCAGCGTCTTCAAGGCAGAAAGCAATGCTGAATGCAATATATTAATCCTTCCAACAGTGTGTATATGTACATCCGTGTGCCTGTGTGTGTTTCTCAGGAAGATGTGACTAACGAAGTTTTGATTTTTAATATCCTGCTTGTGAAAAGATCCTATTCTCCAAGGCCCCACTGGGATTGTGGCTTCTTTTGGAGCTGGGGAGAGAACCGTCTGGGTTCCATCCATATACATACAGAGTGTTCTGGTTTGCATTGTGGCCCACGTCTGGGCCAGGGGTTTGGAGAGAGGAGTCTCAGGCATGAGCAGATACTTACTTCAGATAAACAGTATAGCACAAACACCAAGCCCCACTTTCTAGAACTTGCTTCTGCTCCAGCCCATCTTGCACTTACGAGTGAGAGCCAGGGCCTCGGGAGGCTGTGAGGATGTGATCCAGCCAGACCATAAAGTGAATGGCAGAGCCCTGGAGTGCGTGATCAGGGCAGCAGCCACCACCCCTGCTCTCCACCCACGTGCAACACCGGAGCGCACTTCTCACCATCAAGTAGGCTGTTACGACCTCAAATGCCTTGTGCCCTTTTTGTAAAACTTAATTCATTGGCCAGCCTGGCCTGCAGAAATGATTCTAAAAAGTGGGTTTGGAAGCTTTTCCATTAGGAGTACGTTATATGGGTAAGTTACTTAGGAAGCTGCCACTCTCCCTTGGGTTTGCTTGGTAAAATTCTGAGAGGAAACAGCAATCTATATTCTTTCTGTCCAAAATTCAAAGGCAAATGGTTTTATGAAGGGAGCATTCTGTAGACAAGTAAATTGCACACAACAATTTGGAGAAGCATTTTTCTTGTACTTCTGTGAGTTCTCTGAGTTCTCAGATAAATTACAGAGCCTTGAAATTATGGGGAAATAGAAAATAACAGGGATCAAGTTTTTCCTGCAAGGTGAATTTTTAAATAACCACTCCAATGTAATTAA